>JAOTRA010093694.1:0-11717 GCA_026260255.1 Pseudolaguvia tuberculata
CACACACACACACACACACACACACACACACACACACACACACACACACACACACACACACACACACACAGTAGCAGCTGGTGTCTGAGCATACAGATCTTGTGGTTGTCTAAAGAACACATCACCCATACACAACCCATTGTGTTTCTTATAGTGCGGAATATACGGTACTATCCTACTTTCTTACAGAAGAAGGGCAGAAGAAGGAGAAGTCAGCGCTGATTTGCCTTAAATTATACCAAATGCTGTAATTTATGCTTTGCTTTGCTTTGCTTTGAGGATGTTGATGGAGAAGTACAGAGAAGGCCAGAAGGAGTTGCACTGTGTGTTTGTGGATCTGGAGAAAGCGTATGACAGGTATTGTGGTATTGTATATGAGGGTGGTGCAGGACATGTATGAGGACAGTGTGACAGCAGTGAGGTGTGCGGTAAGAATGTCGGACTGGTTTAAGATGAAGGTGGAATTGCATCAAGGATCGGCTCTGAGCCCTATCTTGTTTGCAGTGGTGATGGACAGTTTGACAGATGAGGTCAGACAGGAGTCTCCATGGACAATGATGTTTGCGGATGATATTTTGATTTGTGGTGAAGATAGGGAACAGGTTGAGAAGAATCTGGAGAGAGTCAGAAGGAGTAAGACAGATTACATGTGTGTGAATGAGAGGGTAGGCAATGGAGTGGTGAGGTTGAAGGAAGAGGAGGTAGTGAAGGTGGAAGAGTTTAAGTACCTGGGGTCAACAAGTGTAAAGTAATGGCGAGTGCGTTAGAGAATTTAAGAAAAGAGTGCAGGCAGGGTGGAGTGGGTAGAGAAGAGTGGCCTGAGTGATTTGTGAACAACTGAAGGAATGTAGTGAGACCTGCAATGTTGTATGGTTTAGAGACAGTGGCGTTGTCAAAAAGACAGGAGGCAGAGCTGTGGGTGGCAAAGTTGAATATGTAGAGATTTTCATTGAGAATGACGAGGATGGATAGAATTAGAAATTAGTTGATTAGAGGGACGGCGCATGTAGGAGACAAGGCTAGGTTGAAGAATGCTGAGGATGGAAGTGCCGGGCAGGAGGAAAAGATGAAGACCAAAGAGGAGGTTTATGGATGTGGTGAGGGAAGACCTGCATGTGGGTAAACTGGGTAGTGTGGAGAAGAGCGATCCGCTGTGGCGACCCCTAACGGGAGCAGCAGAAAGGAGCAGAAGAAGTAGTAATCTATGCATAAGAACACACTGTGTGCAAATCTACACACATGTGTGCTTTAAAGTAGCATGTCACAGCATTGCAAAAGAATGCAACTTCAATGCAGACTTCACATATGCACTTCATAACAGCTGTCTGTCTGTCTGTCTGTCTGTCTATCTGTCAGTCTCTCTATCTCTCTCTGGTGTGTGAGTGTGCATGGTGTGCAAGGCTCACCAAAGGTTGACCAGAAATGGGTGCTGTATCTCCTGCAGGATCTGCAGCTCCCTGCATACGTGCCTCACCTCGTCACGCTCCACACAAGCGTGTTTATTCATGTATTTCATGGCATACAGCTTCCTGGTGTCACGCTTCTGCACAATACACACCTGCGGCACAGATCAACGAATAGATACAGCCTTTATTAAAGACATAAACATGACATCAATAACAGTAAAACAAAATTTTTTTAAATAAAAAGGTTAGAATAATTAGACAATAATTAAAAAAAGCTTATAGAACCAAAGATAGCTCAAAATTGCTTAGTAGAATCTAGGCAAATGTTGGAAAATAACTATGGCACAGAAATGGATGCAGTGATACCATTTTTTAAAGATTGAGTACAAGTGTCAACATTTTTTTGCCACAGTCCGATACTGATACTGATACCGATACTTTTTGGGGTGTGGGATTATTTGTATGGCTTTTGGGTTACTGTACATCAATTCCATGGTAGAGCATGGTGATAGTAGCACCAAGTTGTGGTGATGACTCACATCAACAATGATTGTTTGTTTCAATACTTATGTAAATTGAACATCAAAGCATTAAATCTGATTGCAGTTCAGGTTATAACTGTACAAAATGTAGAGACATGTATTAAGGCCAATTTAAGAGCGACACGGTGGTGTACTGGTTAGCATGGTCACCTCACAACAAGGTCTTGTCTATCTTTCGGTACAGAGTATGCATGTTTGCCATGTATGGATTTTCTCCATGTACTCTGGTTTCCTACCACAGCCCAAAAACATTAGGTTGATTAGTGATTCTAAATTGCCCATAAGAGTGAGTGCAAGTGTGTGTGGTTGTTTGTCTGTGTGGCCCTTCAATAGACTGACGACCTGCCCAGGGTCCAGGGTGTAAATGAATTTAAGTGGAGCACAACATGGCTGAAGAACCGGTTCTTGGATGTGGTCCTTGCTAGTTTTCTTCCTACTATTACTACGTCTACTGCTATAACTTTATTTAAATATGCATTTTAAAAAAATATGAAAGAGAGAAAGAGAGAGAGAGAGAGAGAGAGAGAGAGAGAGAGAGTTAATTTTCTTAAATGTGACATTTGTTATAAATGTCAGCCAGAATCTGAAAAATGTGCATGACTTTATTAATGTTACAGCCACCTGTGTGTGTGTGTGTGTGTGTGTGTGTGTGTGTGTGTGTGTGTGTGTGTGTGTGTGTGTGTGTGTGTGTGTGTTTTCTTACTTTACCAAAACTCCCTTTCCCAATAGCCCTGAGAATCTGGAAGTGATCAAAATTCACTGCAAAAGAAAGAAGAACATCTTCAGCAACGCTCATCTTCCATCTCATTCTGTAGATAACTTTGGGACCAGAAGTGAGTAGCACTTGTATTCAGTTGTATTCATTTTGTTTACTTCCCCCAGACAGAGCATTAAAAATGGACTATTTCAGCGTGTCAATGGCTAGAAAACACACAGCCAAGGCAACATAGAAGTCACTCAAGGAGACATATATCAAAGTCTAGTCTGGAGTGGTCTAGTCAGTTTCCGGACCTTAATCCCAGAAAGAATATGCAGAGGGAGCTGAAGGGTTTAGCTGTCAAACGTCAGCCTGAAACTCTTAAAAACTTAAACAGGATCTGCAAAGAGGACTGGGAGAAAATCCCTCCTGAGACACAAACCGACAAGTACCAAATCCTGGTCAAATACTTTTTTCACTCATTGAAATACAAATCAATTAATTTGAAATGAAGAGTAAGAGTAAATCAGACAGTTATATAACTCAATGTCTTTTGTTAGATTTTTTTTAAGTTGACATACATTATATTGCTACAGGTTTGTACTCACCTGACCATCAGAAACAACCATCACGTGGTTCCGCTTTAAACTGTGGGTAGAAATCTGGAAGCTCTCAGTCGCCTATTACATTATTCCTTCACTGGAACTAAGAGATTCCAACATTGTTCCAGCATGACAATGACCCTGTGCACAAAACCCCTGACCTCCACCAGTGTTGGATACAAAGTTCTGATCTTACCACCACTGAACCCATTTGGGATGAACTGGAATGGTGACTGACCCACCTCAGACCTCCTTACCTGACATTAGTGTCTGCTCTCACTAATACTGTTGGAGCTGAATGAAGAGATATCTCACATTCAAGCAAAACATTGGACTGGAAGGTTTTACTAGGGACTGCAAAAATGGGATTTGATCTGGAAGAAGATGTTGAAAATCGCATGTGTTTGTGATGTTCAGATATCCACGTCCTTTTTAGAGTACTGATAAATTCCATGATAATATGTCTCAAGTAGTAAGATGAGGATCTTCTATATCCGCTTATTTCATAATTTGGGGTCACATGACAAGACATAAAACCAACATTGAGCAGATGGTGAAAGCGATTTTGTAACTAGAGACACTTTAACCTATACATTCCTATAATTTCATTCATTTATTTATCTTCTATCCCACTTAGTCCCTAATTCCGGGTCACAGGAGTTTGATGGAGCCTATCCCAGCGCAACCTAGACAGGTCACCGGTCCATCCCAGCGCAACCTAGACAGGTCACCGGTCCATCACAGGGCCATACTTAAATAAACAACCGCGCACACAATTACACTTACTCCTATGGGCAATTTAGAATCACTAATCAAATGTACATGCTGGAGGAAACCAGAGTACCCGGAGAAATCCCACGTGGGAAGAACATGCAAACTCAACACAGAAAGTCTCCTTGCCTGGAAATCTTTGTTAGGCAGTCTTGCTAGCCACTACGCCACAATGCCGACCTTCCTCTAATTTAGTTGTTGTTATTTTATCTGGGTTCAGGATTTTCCCTTCATTTAATCAGATCCAAAGTAACAATTAACTCACTACTTGGTTGATCATATCATTTCAACTTTTCCTCCTTAATTTCGACTATGTTAACGCTTATGTGTGTTTCATCCGGGCACTCTGGTTTCTTCCCACAGTACAAAAACATGTAAATTAGGTTGATTTGTGAGTCTAAATTACCCATAGGAGTGAATGTGTGTGTGTGAATAGTTGTACGTCTATGTGTGGCCCTGAGATGGACTGGAGACCAGGGTGTATCCCCACCTCTCGCCCTATGTGCGCTGGGATAGGCTCCAGCAAGACAAATTAACAAGGCAAAAGCTACAGAACTTGTAGTTGTTTTTATGATAGCCATTCAGTGTGGGAGCGGTCCAAGCCTTGCACGCTGGAGGGAATTGTGTGGTTCTTCGTAATTTTGCAAATGACTTCTTTCCCAAAGACTCAGCTTGGATGTGTCTCACAAAATTATATTATAAACCTTCTATGAATGAACATTCTGGAACAAACACAACCCTAGTGTCCTCCGGAGATGTTTCCATTCTGCCATGAAGACGTTCCAACTGTTTTCTGAGGACTTGTGACTACAGTTGCTTACACATACAGCGTGATTGCATAATTCCTGCTATCTGTTTATCACCCAAATTATGTGTCTCTGATTATATTGAGTCTATTGAGTCCGATTTCTTTCCAACTGATTTCTATTTCATTCATTTATTCATTCATACATTTCTATTTACTGTATTTGGAAGACACTCTTATCCAGAGCGACTTACAAAAGTACTTTGAGTCTCTACTTACATTCATCAATAATGGTACCTTGGATTACAAGCAAGTGAGCAAACCCGAAAAATTCTTAAGTTGGAAATGAGAGATGCAGACATACATTCCTATTGGCAATTTAGTGGTTTATGGTTGAAAGCAAAGTTGCAATCTGGTCCAGAAAGAAAACCGGGGACGAAGAGGACAGATCAAGAGTAGAAAACATTTTTGGATTATTTGACCGGCTCTATCCATCAAAATTCTTTAAGAACACTTAATTTTGTTATTGCTAGCTTTACACTTCACAGAGCGGCAACATTACTTAATCACGCTGTTCACTATACTGTATTATAGAGTAAACTACATTGAAGCAGTGGTCAATATAATTTGAATATCTGCAAAAAGTTGATTTATTTCACAAATTTTATTCAAAAAGTGAAACTTGCACACAGACTGATAGATTTCAAGTGTTTATTTTTTTAATTGACAACTAAATTAGAAATTATCCCAGGCAAAACGCTTCTTACGCTGTCTGACAGCTGAAACCCATGTCTTGCAAACCTCTGTGCGTGGTGGTTCTTGAAGTACTGACTACAGCTGCAGTTCACTCTGTGAATCTCCCCCACATATTTGAATAGGTTTTGTTCTCACAATTCTCTCAAAGGTTAGGTTTTCCCTATTGCTTATACACTTTTTCCTACCACATTTTTTCCTTCAGTTTGTCTCTGTTAATGTGGTTGGACACTGCTCTGTGAAAAGCCTGCTTCTTGTGCAAGGTCAAATCAGCAGTCTTCCCCAATGTTGTGTAGCTTAAGAGACTATTTAAAGGTCTTTACTTGAAGTTAATTAACTGATGAGAATGTGGCACCAGGTATCTTCAGTACTAAACCTTTTAAAAATATTCTAGATACTGAATTTCATTAGTTGTCTGTTATCATCAATATTGAAAGAAAGATACACTTGAAATCTATCAGTGTGTGTGGAATGAATGTATACATTATACAAGTGGATTAAATTGAATGGAATTAGTGAAATAACCTATACAGTGTTGGCCCCCTTCCAAATCTTTTTGCATGTTTGTCACACTTTAAAGTATCAAATCAAACAAATTTAAATATTAGTCAAAGATAACTAAACACAAAACAGTTTTTAAATGAAGGTTTTTATTATTAAAGGGAAAATAAAAGTCAAGCGCTGTGAAGGAATTTTGCTCCATTCATCTTTGCAGAATTGTCGTAATTCAGCCACATTGGAGAGTTTAAGCATGAACCACCTTTTTAAGGTCATGCCACAGCATCTCAATAGGCTTCAGGTCAGGACTTTGACTAGACCACTACAAGTCTTCATTTTGTTTTTCTTCAGCCATTCAGAGGTGGACTTGCTGGTGTGTTTTGGATCATTGTCCTGCTGCAGAACCCAAGTTCGCTTCAGCTGGAGGTCCCAAACAGATGGCCAAACATTCTCCTTCAGGATTTTTTGGTAGACAGCAGAATTCATGGTTCCATTTATCACAGCAAGTCGTCCAAGTCCTGAAGCAGCAAAACAGCCCCAGACCATCACACTACCACCACCATGTTTTACTGTTGGTATGATATTGGTACTTTTCCCAAAAGTCTTGGGGATCATCAAGATGTTTTCTGGTAAAACTGAGACGAGCCTTCATATTCTTTTTGCTCAGCAGCAGTTTCGTCTAGGTCCATTTTTGCTTAGTTTCTTTCTTATGGTGGAGTCATGAACATTGACCTTAACTGAGGCAAGTGAGGACCGCAAATCTTTGCATGTTGTTGTGGGGTCTTTTGTGACTTCTTGGATGAGTTGTCGCTCCGCTCTTGGGGTAATTTTGGTCAGTTGGCTACTCCTGGAAAGGTTCTCCACTGTTCCATGTTTTGGCCATTTGTAGATAATGGTTCACCGGAGTCCCAAAGCTTTAGAAATGGATTTATAACCTTTTTCACACTGATCGATCTCAATTACTTTCTTTCTCATTTGTTTCTGAATTTCTTTGGATCTCGGCATGATGTCTAGATTTTGATGATCTTTTGGTCTACTTCACTTTGTCAGGCAGGTCCTATTTAAGTGATTTCTTGATTGCAACAGGTGTGGCAGTAATCAGGCCTGAGCGTGGCTAGAGAAATAGAACTCAAATAAACCAGTGATAAACCAGTTATGTTTTAACAGGGGGGCAAACACTTCTCCCACAGGGCCATGTAGTTTTGTATTTTGTTTTTCCTTAATAATAAAAGTATTTAAAAACTGTGTTTTGTTACTCATGTTATCTTTGACTAATATCTAAATTTGTTTGATGATCTGAAACATTAAAGTTTTAAAGTTTTAAACATTAAAGTGACAAACATGCAAAAAGATTGAAAATCAGGAAAGGGTCCAACACTTTTTCACACCACTGTACATTCTCTGGATTTATTCTATACTTACATAACAGTCAGCACCTTGCCATTGCCTTAATGACACCCATGCTTATCAGATCCCTAAAGCCTCCGGGTTGATTCCTATTAATGCAGAGAAGAGTAAGCTGGTGCTCAGAAATCCTATATAATTGCTCAGGTTCTCCTCTTCCGCATACCACTGAAAATATTTGATCCATCTTTCAGAAATCCATAAGGTCCGCATACTCCTGAATCACCTCCTATCTAATACTTATTCCCTAATTCGGTGTCACAGTGGTCTGCTGGAGACTATACTGGTGCACATAAGCCTGGACAAGTCAGCAGGCCAAACATAGATGAACAATGACACACACCTGCGACCCCTAAGACAGGATGAAAGGAGAAGACCAAAAAGGACAAAAAGAAGGAAAAAGTGACAGAGAAGCAGGAGAGAAAGATAGACAAAAACTCCCACTTTCTAACTCTCACTCCCTAACTCTCACTCCCTAACTCTCACTCCCTAACTTGCACATCCTAACTCTCACCCCTAACTCACACTTCCTAATTCTCACTCCCTATGTCGCATTTGCTAACTTTTACTCCATAACTCTCACTCCCTAAGTCTCACTCCCTAACTCACACTTCCTAATTCTTACTCAGTAAGTCTCATTCACTAACTTTTACTCCCTAACTCCCCGTTTCATACTCTCTGTCTCACACTTCCTGTCTCCTACTCCCTGACTTGAAGCAGTTATATAAACGAGTCCAACATTAAATGTTCGCGGTATACACAATATTCTAATCTACATGAAATATTTAGCAAACAATATGAAGTTACCTAGCAACAGTGTATGATAATGCTAGCTCAGTCAGCATTAGACTAACATCATTAGCTGTAGACAGATTCTGTGTGACTGAAAATAGGATTATACTGACCTAAGCTAATTTACTGAATTAGATAACTCGCATCACTTTTCATCTCATGACATTAAATTAGCCATCTGCTTGGTCCTGCTTCTCCATGGTGATGAAGCCGTTCATTAAAAAATTCAAACGGATTACAACTTTTTGATAAATCTTTATTTACTGTTAAGGATATTTTGTTATCCCAGTTACACTACTACTGTGATCGCTTAATCATAACCTTTTCAAAAACCTATAGAAGAGATTTCAGTAACATCAGGTTCTCCACCACCACTACCACCAATACCCACATAATCATCATCACCATTATGACTACATAAGGGTGGTGATACATAATAATGTAGTGATACAAAACAACAGTAAATTAAAGTGGCTACCAGACAAAAAAGACTTTTTTGTTAAATTTGCTAAGGCTGCTGAAAAGTCACATCTTGTGTGAGTGACAGACTCATGGAAATGTTAGCAGAAATAGAGTTTGTGTGCTTATGATTAGGGATTATGGTGTGGAAAGGAACCCAGAATGATTCAGCATACTAAGACATTTTTTCCATGCTCCGAAAGTTTGGAGCTGTCCCCTTCCTCTTCCATCATGACTGTGCACCAGTGCACAAAGCAAGATCCATAAAGACATGGAAGACAGAGTCTGGTGTGGATGAACTTGACTGGCCTGCACCGCAACCGGATAGAACACTTTTGGGATGAATCAGTATGTGACCTCACAAACACGCTTCTGGAAGAATAATCAAAAATTCCCATGACCACACTCCTAAATCTTGTAGACAGAAGAGTTGAAGCTGTTGTAACTGCAAAGGGTTGACCAACATTATATTGAACCCTGGGTTGTGTCACTTCATTTCATATACCAGTCAAGGCAGGTGAGCGAATCTTTTTGGCCATATAGTGTGTATATACTGTATATATACACACACACACACACACAGTTCTCTGTGTTCAGGAATCCTTTTTTTAGACAAGAGCAAACGTTCCCTGTTGGTTACTGAGGATAATGACAGGGTTTCACCGCTTTTAACTGCATTTACCATGTCAATAGACAGATCCTAATGGGGAGACTAAGACAAATGTGTGTGTGTGTGCGCGCGTACATATGTGTATTTTTGTGATTTCCGGATGTAAAAGCCGGTATGAAAAAGGGCAGCAAATCATCACTTTCAGTCAATTTAATTAGCACACACACACAAACCCCTTCCACTCACATTGTGTGTGTGTGTGTGTGTGTGTGTGTTTGTGGTATCATATAAAATATACATATTAATTTCATAGATTCTCTCTCTCTCACACAAACACACACACAAACACAAACACAAATCATATTCGGTTCTGAAAAGTTTAACTCATTTCAGTACACAGTGGTGGAAACATTACATTTAAATCACAGTGCCCTTTCAAATGGTTAGTGGTGTGTGTGTGTTAGTGTGTGAGTGCCAGTGTGCATATTCATCAGTTTAGATCCTTACCGTCTTCATCTTGATCAAAAACCGGCAATTCGTGTGTCTGACTCACACCCATTCTGGTGCGTTCAGCCCTGAGGATTTCCTTTACGGAGGAAACCAACATCCCCCGGTGCAGGACAACATATACATCAAATCTACGTCATATTTAACACACGGCAGTTGTACAGCTATCCTAAAGTTATCATATATCCAACATACATCATTAGAGATCCATTACAGAGAGAACTGCTGCTTGCACTGGACATTTACACTCTGAAAGAAACCTGGCTTGACTCACTGAGAGAGATAGAGAGAGAAAGAGAGAGAGAGGGTTTGAAAGATGAGTCAGAAAGAGGAAGAGCCAGGGGTGGGTAAAGGCTAGAAAAGCAGAAAGGAAGGGTGGGGGGAAGGGAAAGTATATGCCAGGAGCATCTAAACAATTAGCTTTATTAGGTTTATCTGGAAGCGCTTGATATTCTGTACAAGCTTTATTGCGTGAGCCCATGCAAAAGATTTCTTTTTGCTGCCTTTCATGTGATATAGGTCATAGGTCATCGTCATCATAATCATTGTCGTCAACATCATAGGTCTTACTGTACAGTCCTATAGAAATCCAAAGGCACCCTGAATAGAAATCTTTCTCATACAGTTAAACAGGTCAATATTACACCAGGTTGCCAAATGTTTCTGCTCACCTGACCATCAAATCCGAATGTGGAAGCTCACAGTTGTCTAGAAGGTTTTTATATGTTGTAGCTTTACAACAACGCCAACATTGTTCCAGCATGACAATGAGTCTCTGCAAATAGCCCCTGAAATCTATTATCACATGCTGGGTTATTCATTCATTCATTCATTCATTCACTTATTACCTGCTTATTCCCTAATCCAGGATCACAAGGGTCTGCTGGAGCCTATCCCAGAGCACATAGGGTTAAAGGCAGGGATACATCCTGGACAATTCGCCAGTCTATCGCAGGGTCACACATAGACAAACAACCACTCACACTCAAACCTATGGGCAATTAAGAATCACCAATCAACCTAATGTACATCTTTTTGGACTGTGGGAGGAAACCGTAGTTCCCAGAGGAAACCCACACAAGCACGGGGAGAACATGCAAACTTGGAATAGAACCTGGAACTTTCTTCTTGTGAGGCGACCATGCTATCAACGACGCTACCATGCCACCTTGCTGGGTTATTATTAGAGCAAAAATAACACCAGTTTTCAGCATAAATTTCCAATCTTATCGCCACGGAACACTTTTGGGATGAACGGGAATGATGGCTGTCACCTGTCGAGGTCTTTCTGCATCTTTCTTGCTAATAATTTGGATTTCAGTGAAAACTGGATAGGTTGACAGTCCATTACAGGGCCACAAACACACACTCATTCTTATGGCCAATTTCAAATCACCAAAGTACATGCTTTTGGACTGTGGGAGGAAACCTGAATTAACCTATGCAAGCATGGTAGAAGAACATGCAAACTTCACACAGAAGTCACTGCCCTGGGAATCAAACCTTTTTAAAGGTGAGGCAGTGCTACACTACAAAGCCACCATACCGTCATCTCTATAAAATACGGAATTTCTATCAGTCTATAGTTTCTGTAGTATTTAATTAAAAAATGATGGTATGAATAAATATGATTAAAGGGGAGTTGGCAGTTCAGTGGGTGGGACACGACAGCCTAGTGGTTAGCACGGTGTCACAAATGGGAAACGGGGAAAGACTGGAACAGAGAACCCAAACGCTGAGTGACAGGAAAGGGGAGTAACCAAGAAGGGAGAAGAATTACCTAGAAATCCGAAAACGGGTGCGAAAAGACCAATTACGGGTGGAAACCGAAAATAGAGCGCGAGAACGGAAACAGGTAGGAAACGAAGGAATTGCGAACCACAACATAAGTGGAAAATAAAAACTAAGCGGAAAAAAATAGCGGAGGAAGG
>JAOTRA010093714.1:0-11715 GCA_026260255.1 Pseudolaguvia tuberculata
GACGGGTAGAGAGACATGTAGAAACTATAAATGAACAGAGGGATAAAGGACGGGTAGAGAGAGATGTAGAAACTATATAGGCTGCAATGTTTGGAACATTATGATTGAGATGTATAGAGAAATGGATGGACAGAAATGGACGAGTGAATAGACGCAATGGTGATTTAATGATCTCCTAAAATGTTCCTCCACCCATTGTTTTCTTCTTTTTCTTTATGATCTTCCATTTCCTCTATGTCATTATCCCTGACCTCTTTTATGCTGACTTCGAGTAAAACATGAGAAGGAGATTCCTCTTGTGCTTTCTGAGTCCCATGCATTTGGTAAACATGTTCAAGCTGACGGGTATGTTGCCAGAATACCACAAATTCCAGAAGATCAAGTCAAAGCAGATCTTCAGTGTATTCTGCCAAGTAGTTCTGCATAAACCCCTTTATTAATTTAATTTTCTGAACAAATAAAAGAGCAGGCTTCAAAGCAATCCACCAATTTGTGCAAACATATAACAAGATCCTAACAAAGGTGTGCTGTGTGTGCTGAAAACTGTATTTTAAAAAAAAAAAAAAAAAAAAAAAGTGACTTTGCATGGATGCCATTGCTTTACTAAAAACCTGCAGGCATTAGTTAGACATCTTTATTTGAAGTGACCTTTTAGGTTTTATCCAACTAAACAACTGAGCACTGAAATGGATAGTGTGTTCCATAATTGTTTGGTAGTTAAACCGTAAATATTGGCAACCTGTCATAATCCTTAACTGAGTTGGTTTCGCATAATGTTGAAAACGTTAAAGTCTGCAACGCCAATCCCAGAAATAAAATCTGCAATGCGGGAACAGCGGTGTGAAAATCAGATTTGGAAAATAAATCAAATTTGTCGTCCAAGAGGGGCGGGGCCTTGGAGAGGGTATTATTTGTTTCTTTCCTGCTCCTTCTGATCACATGACCACCCTGAAATATTTAATTCTTCATGTAATAAAAGTTTAAATAAGGAAATGAGAAATTCCTCCTATTTCTCTATCTAGGTTTCTAAGAGTTCCCATACGGCCACATCAGCATGTTAATACCAGTCATTCCATAAATTCCAGACTCTCCATCAGCAGCGATCTGACCTACAATTGACTAAAGATATTCGTCAGACAGTTGAACATGAGGTCCTTAAATCAGAAACGCAGACAATCATTCTAGCCTTGTAAACCGTGGTTCTACTCGCTGGCAGAACGCTTGACAACACATCCATCTGATAAAGGTTCAGTCTGAGGTGTCCATAACTCTTCTAACCATCTGGTTCCCTCTTATAGCCATGTATTGCAATGCAAAAAGTCACAAACTCATTGAATACTGTAAATGGCCATCCAGCATTTGTACCCTCAGTGGCACTCCTGTGTGTGTTAAGTAAGTATATTTTGTGGTTTTGGCACTTATTTGCCCCGGTTGAATAAATCATAATGCTGGATCTTGGGTCAGGGATTTGTTTGTCCTATGGTTCTGGTAAACAATAATTTATGTTTTAAAGGGTGGTGCGGTGACGTAGCAGTTAGCACAGTCTCCTCACAACAAGAAGGTCCTGGGTTTGCATCTGCGTAGGTTTTCTTCGGGTACCCAGAGTCCAAAAACATGTACATATGGTTGAATGGCAATTCTAATTTGTCCATAGGTGTGAGCGTGTGGTTGTTCATCCATGTGTGGCGCTGTAGATGGACTGGCGACCTGTCCAAAGAGTATCCCTGGCAATCATCCTATGCGGGCTGAGATAGGCTTCAGCAGACCCTCATGACCCCGTATTAGGGAATAAAGAAAGATAAGATGAATGAATGAATGAATGAATGATAGATGGTGCTGGTTCTCACCTGGTCTTGGAACAGGCTGCATGGCTGGAATCTGGGCCTTCCGCGCCGACGCTCCTTCCTAGAAAGATGTTAAAAACGCATAAATATTTCAATAGCTTAATGAGAATTTTATTCAGAGGTTGAGGTTTCATGTTTGATTCCTGATACGTAAACCAGACGTGCTTTCTTTGCTGGAACAAAGCAATTTTTTAAGGAAGACTGACTGACAGACAAAAATAGACTCGGATCACAACATTTAACATCTTTTTGGCAATCTTGCCCTCACCATGGTCTTGTGCCAGGCCTGCTTAACCCCACCATCATCTGTGCCAGAAAAAGAGCATGAGGCTAAACATCATGCTGTCCAAATTATTTTTCAAAGGTTTATTAACTACGCTTCTATGCTACCTTATGCTATATAGATGAAAATTTAATAGGCATTAGACTTAAAACCTAATCTAATCTGGCAACCTGGTCACCAGCCAGACTGAATCATCTGGAGCGTAAACCCTACCACAAACGACATCATTTGTTAGTTTGCTGCAAAACAAATTATTCAGATGTTGTAACCACCAGTCTAAATGACTTGCATCAAATATGAAATGAAAAGAAAAAAGATTAAAAAAAAAAAAAAAAAAAAAAAAAGACAATCCACAGTTGGAATGAATATTCTTTAAGGAAACATGTCCATTGATTTTTCCCCACTTTAACAGCACCAACCTGCACCTTTTCTAAAGCGAATGAATAAAACCTTGTAGCCTAAGCACAAATATCAAACTGTACAGCAGATTTGCAATCTTATATTACAAATAACTGAGGGGGAGAGTCAGGGAGCCTTTCTGTGATATTTTAATGTAGTGGGTGGGAAGATAAAAATGATCATGTGACAGAAGTGCACACACACACACACGCGCATAAATATTTCCCTTCCCCCCAGCATTCAGCAGTCTCTGGGAAGGCAGCAAGCAAAGGCAGTGTAGAGCAAGATCTCGGCTAAACACCTCACAAAGAAGCAGTGGGTAAAAATAGAGCTTCCCAATCGGCTGTGAGAGGAACAAGAGAAACGACAGAAACCTTTAGAGCATGAGCGAGAGAAAGAAGAAAAAGCAGCTAGCGTTCTGCCTAGCAACACCCACAGTCGTACCAGACCCGCGCTCTGATCCACCGTGGTCATCAACCATCAGGAGTGACTAACAAGAAAAAGGAGGAGTCTTTAAATATTTATTATATAAAAACAAACACCACACCAAGCAAACCAAAAACAAGGCGGCAGGGTAGAAAAACTGTATTTTAGATTTCAGCTTTCTGGAAGTGCCGGTGAGAGGAAACGATGAGGCTGGGAAAGCAGCAGCAGGAATGGAGATGCCAGCATGTAGCAGCTCGTGACAGGCACACCCATGGTGAGAGGATCGCTACCTTCCAGCGCCAGACTTGCTGCTGAGAAAGGTAGGGACACCAGTGTTCACATGTTAGAAAGATTTTTTTTTTTTTTGCCATTTTTTGCTGTCAATTATAGGATAGAGGCATGAAAAGAACATAGAGGGAGATGCAAGACCAAAAAGGACCCAAGCCAAAAATTGAACCCAGGTTGCCGGAACGCTACAATATGCAGGGTGCAGGTTCTTTAACCAAACACTGTAGGCCAGTTTAGTTTAACACAAAAACTCTGGCCAACATACTCCGATCCACATGTTTTAAAGCAAGTGTTCATGCATCTGGATTCACTTTAACTACAACACTAATTTCCACTTGTGCAAAACTCCGAGACCACTTCCAACACCGGTGTTAATGCTAGAAAAATGGCGGCGTTGAGGGCAAAACTAAAATCAATACTGGGCTCCAACAGCTGACTGTCTGGTCTTCCTCAGCGAGTATCTGCTCTCCATAAAATGAGAAAGACAGAATTGTCAGAAATGGTCTGCTGTATGTTCTGGTGGTATTGAAGCTATGCAAAAATGAACATACCAAAGAAACCTAAACACATAGAACCTATTTACTTTTTACAGAACTTGTATCTACAAAATTAAATTAGTACATTCCCCTCTATCAGGTAACAAGCGCGCTAAAGTGATTGACGTATTTGTATGAGGGACCAGAATGAATGCATTTACACTTATCCAGTGTAATCTAAAAAGGCATCCCAGGCCACCCCATCTGAAGAAGTTTGAGAAATTGAATTTATTGCAGAATACACATTTATTCTGGTCTTTTTTGCTTCAGATAACCATCAAGAAAAAAAACCCAATCATGAAGCGAGCCGATGTAAACGGCCCCATCGGGTCTCTGGGGTTGTTAGTGGTGCCTCACTTTAATGAAATGCAGGAAAAGTGCTTTAAATCAGCGTTGCATTTGTATAGCCCTAAAATGGAGCATGCACGTTGAACAAAAGTTCTCAACAAGCTCTTTATTCTGCAGTCTCAACCCATTAACCAGGTGTTCACTCTCATGGGCGCAAACATACACACAACCGATTTGTCCAAAAGTATCGGAACATACAGCTGAAAAACTTTCCCTCATGTAATAAAAACCGGATTTTTTTGCCCTGTATTTTCTTCTTTTCCATCACAATCAGCTCTTTGTTTAAAAACAGCAGCAGAAACCGAAACCAGGCTTGTGAATTAAGAACCAGAACTCTCCGGAGAGGCCACGTCAGTCTTCCTCTACTGCAATTCCAAGGGGGTAAAAAAACCCCAACAAAACCCTGCTCAGACTAGCAATGACATTTCTACACCCAGTCATCATAGTAAAAATATGGAAAGGCTGAGGGTTGAATTAAGCTAATCTGATTCAGTTGCTCAAAGAGATTTCAAACACAAACAAACTAGACTCCAGAAATTTCAATATTACCTCCAAAAATAACTGACAAGCTACCTGAAAAAAACATTTCCATGCCACATGACCTACAGTGAAATTAGCTTGAGCTCTCAGCGGGACAGCTACAGTGAGTTAAATTATTATTACTAGAATATTTAAATCACCCTGTATTTGTTGTTTGTCTACATAACTTCTGGATAACTTTAGCTATGATATAAACCCACTGACAGCAATGCCACACCCACAAAACAAGACCAATCATCCAAAAAAGATCCAAAAAAACCCACCATGCCCCATCTCCCAGACTCTTTCACTCAGAGCAGCGAGTAACACTAGTGTGTTTATCGTGACCGCAGCAGAAATGTCGAGCCGTGAGAATAAACGAAGCCAGAGACATGTATGAGTGATGACCTGTCACATTCGACCTTTCAGAGGAGCTGGGAATCAATCAGCCCTATTGAGTTGGGCAGAAGACTATGGTGTGGGCAGCACTCCAATCCCACACGGTTAAAGTGTGGGATATGCAGTTTCCATCTTGCTAGCCAGCCAGCACATCCCTTAGAAGCAGCGACGCCTCATTAAAGTGGCACACATTTCAGCAGCTCCATAGAACGTTTATAGACTCGATTAACTGATCCATGACGATGGCTTTTACAGTTCGACCTCGTATAAAATCGCAGGAATATGAATTTTACAGAAAGGTGTCAAATAACCAGAAGAAAGAATTGTATTGAATCAATCACCATTTAGAGTGAGCGAGAAACAGGAAGAATTCAACATTTACAAAGCCTCAGCTAAAAAACCCCACACATATAAAAGGTTTTTACTCATGAACGTGGCATAGGAAAATAGGGAAAAGATTAAGGGAGAAGATAAATAAAAGAAGCAGAGAACAAATGACAGAAGGAATGAGGTAGTTGGTATAATCAAGCTTTTCTTTGTGTGCAGGTCTGCGAGTGGGAGAACCATGCAGTGCAGGCGTCGGCACTGTTATACCCGGATAGCGGGACTACTGGCTTTTCTGGGATGTACGGTTCTCATCATCTTCGTTCAGCACGTCTGGCAGACGAGGCTGAAAAGCAATGTCCCGACAGAGCCGACCTACAAGAAAGCATCGGTGACTCCACCTCGGCCAATTAAGTTCCTGGCAAATGGCACGCTCAGCTTCACGCAGCAGGCGTTAAATAGTTTGGCCAGACGAGAAAACGTGGAAAACATTCTGAAGGTAGAACCTTACAAATACATCATCAACGAGCCAAACAAATGCCGGAAAAAAATGCCATTCCTAGTGCTGCTGATCCCGGTTGAGCCAAAAAACATTGAAGCTAGGAATGCAATTAGGCAGACATGGGGCAACGAAAGCCTGGCTAAAGGGATAGTTCGCATCTTCCTTATGGGCATGGAAAACGACAAGCGCAGCGCTTACTCCCTCAGGGCAGAAAGTCAAACACATCATGACATCATCCAGCAGGACTATATCGAATCGTACTACAACCTCACAATAAAGACGTTAATGGGGATGCACTGGGTGTCCAGTTTCTGCCCCAACACAAAGTATGTCATGAAAGTAGACAGCGACATGTTCGTCAATACAGAGTACCTCAACAAGAAACTCCTCAAAACCAACATACCCCAGAAGTTGTATTTCACCGGATACCTCATGCGAGGCTACAAGCCCAACCGCAATAAAGACAGCAAGTGGTACATGCCTCCAGAGCTGTACCCCAGTGAGAGCTACCCCACCTTCTGCTCGGGAACCGGGTACGTCTTTTCAGGCGACATGGCCAAAAGGATCTATACCACGTCACTGAGCATAAGCAGACTGCACCTGGAAGATGTCTACGTGGGACTCTGCCTCTCCAAACTGAACATTGAGCCTACATTGCCACCCAACGAGTTCCTCTTTAACCACTGGAAGGTTGTCTATTCAATTTGCAAATACAGCCAGCTGATCACCTCACACCAGTTTAAGCCCAGTGAGTTGCTCAGATACTGGCAGGACCTACAGCGAAACAAGCACAGAGCCTGCAACCTGGCCACAGAAAGGTTTCCCAGAAAATACATCTACGCATAGACACTTCTTCCTCGTAGGAAACGACAGAGCTTCAGAGTTTTCTGTTCAGCCACCAGACACCAACGAACTGATTTTGGCAGAAAACACTGTGGTGATGTCACACGTACAATTAAACACTATTAAGTGCTCTTATATGATCATCCAAAAGGTTCAGACATGAAAAAAAAAAACCCTGAAGAAATATCCTGCCCATCAGGACCAGAGACATATTGTATAGTTCAGAATTCTGCCATTTCTCACTTGTGCTAAAGAAACGTGGTGACCTCGGATATTTTTGTATTTGCACTTTGACATTAAACTGTTTTCTATGCATGCTGAGATTTACAGAGTAAGACCACTTTTGAAAAAACAAGCTGTTTATTGTTTAGTGATGCAAAATGACATTAAAATATTTCACTGAAAAGTTTATTTAGCAAAAGAAACTAAAATAAATAAATAAATTAACTGAACATTTGCATCATTTAGCAGACACCAAAAACCTGAATTGTAAATTAAGGTAGGTGCCGACATTAAACACACTTCTCACTAACGCAGGGTTTTTTTCTGCTATTGTAAATGTACATATTTCTCGCTCATCTGCTTAAATGGGACACAGATTAAGGTTTGATTTCAGTTTAAACACGTTAAAACCTTTAATCCGCCTGAGCTCATCGGGCTGCTGTTCAAGCTCTGAACTTTCACTCAACAGCTGTTCTGCTTCAAAGCAGATACTGTATTTCCGTTCATTTCACATCATATTCAGTTCAGTTCTTAATTAGAACCTGCAGCAAAAAGAATTAGGGCTGCAGAACCCAGGCAACTTAGTAAACTAAGACACAGCCCAAAAAACCCCCATAAAGACTAAATAAACTCACACACAAACCAAGATACAGCAAAAATTAACCTATAAAAACTGACACAGCTGAAATACACCTGCCTAGAGATACAATAAACCCAAATAAATCCATAATAAACCAAATCCTCAAACTAAACTAAATACATGTAGCGAGAATGCAAAACACCGGAAACAGTGCAACTACTTTGTAACACTATTGACAACCAAATGCAGAGAGTAACGTAAAGAAGTGGGCGTTTCTTACCGTCACAGATTTGAGCGTCATGCCATGGTAGGTTCCCATTGTGTCGATTTTAAACCCCTCCGTTTCTGAGTGACAGAGAGAGACAGAGTCAGATAAATAATTTATAATGCTTAACAGCATGTGTATATGGAGAAAAGAACATTTCCAAGAGTCTCCAGTTTCAGTGCTTCCTAGCAATCAGATGTTCCCGTAATGATTTTTTTTTTTTTAAACTTTGTGTTACTCAAAACACCAATGAAAGGTTCGTGAAGGAGGAGGCCATAAAAATATATTTATTTAGACATACTGCGGTGCGGATATTGTATTTTCCTAAATAAAAAAATGTGCATTTCTAAACAGAAGCAGGTGATTTATGCAAAAATCTAATTCTTCTAAATAATAAAATAAAAATCTACTAAGTAATGTTAAACAAAACATTTTTAGAATTTTATGACTGTAAAAGGATCAAAAGGGACCAATGGATTTTTGCAAGTTTATTTTTAATGCATCATGTTGAGTAAACCTACAAGTGAAAAAGGGAAGTGTGTGTGTGTGTGTGTGTGTGTGTGTGTGTGTGTATACACACACACACACGACTCACCCTCTTTCCCTTTAAATCGCTCCTGGTCGTATCTGTTGTACGCTGCCGGCACCGGCTGCTTGTTACGGATTGTTGGGTCCTTAGAAAAAGAAAAGAAAAAAACAACAACAACAATGCAACAATGAAACGACGACAAACAAATCTCTTCCTCCGAGCGCCAGTTCTCTTGGTATCTTTTTAGGCTTGTGGGAACATGGAAGGCAACATGTAGACCGGAAGATTCTAGTTAAGTTATTATTTTTCTTTAGATGTCATGGCTCTCACTACGACTTGTGGATTCTCCAGAAATTTGATTATAATAGCAGCACCGCCTGACTGAAATGTTAAGTTACCGGTGCGTACACTCAGGATTTGGTAGGGAATATACCCAGCTCACCCACCAAAACCATTATGGGACTCTACAATAAATAAACTAAAATTTTTTTATAAACAGATGTAGAGAATGAAACGACCCACTGAATATCAAAGATATTAAAAGAATAAACTTCCTCCAAGTCTATAGGATTCATTCATTCATCCATTTCTCCTACGATTGGCCAATAAATCATTTTATCCATTGAAAGTGTCTACATTTATTTGTTAAACTTATAGCTTAAGGGAGCATTTCTGCTATGAAACTGCATTAAAGAATCACAATTCTGGAAGCTTTCTTGCTAATAATAATCGTAAAGCACTGAATTATGACTGGTAGGTTTAGAAATGGAGAATTGCTTTATGCATAAAGCCACAAATCCCTTTATTGCTGAATAGATTTATTTGAGGCTCAAAGCACCCACGGCATGAATTGAGAGTCATTCAACGCCCCTGAGGTTAAATGCTGCTATGAACCATGATTCAATCCGATCTTAACAAAACAACTCATGATTGTTTTATTCTATACTTAGGACACTCTAACATCACAAGCTGGAGATCGGAAAGTAGTCGGTGGCCCAAGCTCATATATTGAAGACAGCTTTGTTGAGGAACTTATAAATTCTAACACATTGATTTCAAGCGAATTAAGATAGTAGACAAAAGCGTGTTAGGATTTTAGGGAAAGTCTATGTATAACATCCCCGGGATTTAATACGCCACATCAGAATCAGGCTAGAAGCCCCTGTCTGTGCAGCGTGAGCGTTGTTCCGTGTATTGCAGGTAGGGAGCCTAAACGCTTTGGCTTTCAGTGGGCAACATAATCAAGTTCCCCCTCAACAAGCTGGAGTTCATTTCAAGCTTCATTTCCCTGACAAATGGCGTCGACAAGCTAGGAAATTTATAGTGTTTTAAAGTGGCGGAGTTAAAAAAAAAAAATAAGAGAAAGAAAGAAAGCCGTTTTAACTACTGGATTTCAAGACATCATGTTAAGACTTCCTTCTATTCTTTTTAAAGATTATTAGGCAGGGCTGCACTTGCTTAATCAGTAATAGTTCCATGACTCAAAGTGGGTTTAAAAAAAAAAAAAAAAAAAGCTTGTGAAGCTTCATTTTCGAACAAGAAAACAGGAAGTGTCCCGTGTAGTGTCCTTGTACCGTTTGTGTGGGGTTCTGCACTGGTCTCTGCTCTGGAGCACGACCCTCCTCTCGAGCCTTGACTGACTGCAAGATGGCAAAGATGCTCTTGGAAAAGTTCTGGAGAGGAGAAGGAGACAAATGTTATCCGGGTGATGTTATCATAAAAACAAAAAAGGTAAAAAATAGAAAAGGTTTTAAATATATTTGGAAAGGAAAAAGGTGTATGTATACATCCTCTGGTGCTGAGTGAGAATGGTAGTGAGACAGCTGAGCCACCGACCTATCTGACCCTTCATTAATAAAACTCCCAGGGGGAATAACACCACCAGTACATGAAGAGAAAAGCGGCAGGAAACCCTGAAGTCAGCAACAAGCTGAGCCAATCTGTTAATCCCCACCTTCTCCTGTTTCAGTGCTAAAAATAACCGGTGTGAAGGTCGCTAACAGATGTGGAGCTGGAAAGGCTGTGAGCTCGTTAGGGGTAGGATGGGTCCTTATAAAATAAGGCGATCATATGATGAAACTGATGAAATGCAAATTAAAGCAACATGCTAGTTAGAAGATAAAAATACTAACCAAGAGCTGGCACGATGATTAACAGTCACATTAATTGACAAACAGGGCACAGTTCAAACTAGTGTTTAGTCACTAAAGAGCTGCCATCTGGTGGACGAATCAGGTAGAACATCTCATTTCCATGTTAATGAGAAAATTCAATTTATTCCTTAAATGGCTTCATGGTCGAAAACCAAGCTTACAATTAAATCCGCTGTCTGACAAATGTGGGAATAAAAAACACTTCCCAGAAAGCAGTGTGTAATGTACTGTTGATGGTAATGAAATACATTTTATGTAAATTTTGTGTCAATTTGTGTTAAAATGTCTCATGTAAAATGCTTATGATTACTGCATGCAAACATACTGATGCCCATCAACATAATATAGTGAGGGATTCTAGGGATTCAATTGTTAGTGAGGGATGTTTTTAAAAAGCTGCTGATTCTAGCTAGATGTGGCAATTATTTTGAATTAAGTGTATTGAAATTTAAAAAACAATCTAAAAACGGTGCAGATACTGATGCCTCTGCAGGAGCGACTGCTGCACTTACCTTGCCACTGCTCTGTAAAATGGTGGTCCGGGTCCTCCAAACTCGCTCTCTGCTCACTATGTCCCTGGTCACGTCTACTTCAGCGTCCACGAAACTCCTCTGTTTCAGCGTGATGTCATCGTCCAGGTCTGTTTTGATGGTCGATCGCTTTTTGGCCATGATTTTGGCTTTGATGGCGGCAATCTTCTCCACAGACATGGCCTCAGAGAGCGACCTGGAAGAAACAAGAGTGTACAGAATACATGACTGAAGTGAACAGAATATTAGACTAGGTTTCATTTTTTTCAACATTTTATTCTGATTATCTAATTGGTCGATTAACTAAAGTAACAGATAAAATTACTTTATTTGATCATTAAAACTGCTTTGTTGCAAAAGGAATAGGATGTGCGACGAGACATGTAAAAGCAAGCAGGACTCGCAGCCTGGTTCCTGATTTGGCACAGAAACTCGTTTTCTTACAATCTGTTTACAGGCAAAGCAATTTTACGGCAGACGGCTTTCATTTCCGCAGCATGACACTCTCCATTCGTCTTCCTCTAATTCTCAAAGGCTGGTTGATCAACCGAGAGCTCGTACCGGATCTGATCCGTCTGCACGATGCCTTCCTTATGGCCTTCCAGACGAGCCGCCAGACGCTCTTTATCCAGACGCACTCGTTCCTCATCCTTACACACACACACACACACACACACACACACACACACACACACACACACACACACACACACACACACACACAC
>JAOTRA010093734.1:0-7500 GCA_026260255.1 Pseudolaguvia tuberculata
GTGTGTGTGTGTGTGTGTGTGTGTGTGTGTGTGTGTGTGTGTGTGTGTGTGTGTGTGTGTGTGTGTGTGTTATTCTATGTGTGCCCTGCAATGGACTGGCGAACTGTCCAGGGTGTACCCCTGCCTCTCGCCCTATGTGCACTGGGATTGGCACCAGCAACACTCCTGTGACCCCGAATTAGGGAATAAGCAAAGTGTATGAACCCACAAATTAGTAAAGTACATTCATTTATTCATCTTCTGCTATGACCAATTTAGAACATACATCGGGAGGAAACCAGAGATGCCAGAGTAAACCCATGCACCAAACCCTGGACTTTCTTGCTATGAGACAACAGTCTAACCATTACGCTGCTGTGTTGCCCTATTTTTTTATTATTTTTTTATTTAAATATTGAAATTAAACTGATGATATTTATTATTCTCTAACCGAATGTCCTTTTATGTTTTATTTCTTATGTGTAGCTTATTTTTGTTTTCTTTCCTTTACAATAGATTGAAACAATAATACAAATAAAGAATAGCATCATAATTTAAAGTGTTCCAGATGTTAAGACTATAATAAAGGCCCTGCGATTGCCATGGACCAGTGGACACTGTTGCTTAATCAAGGAGAACAATTAAATTGTAGCTAGATTGTGGAAGACAACTAGGACCTTGGAGCATGTCCGTGTTATTCTTCAGTTTAGCTTTAGATAAAATTGGTGGCGGTGGTGGTGGTGGTAGGAGGTTATGTTCGGATTTTCTTACTAATTGGCTTCTCTGGTATGTGGACAGCTTGTTAGAGACTTCAGATAATTTTGAGCACAAAACTAAGGCTGTGTTATAGTTACACTGCTGATATTACACAAAATGTATCCATGTGGATTTCACCTGAGAAGGTTGTTGGTCGTGCGGGTTCCAAACTGGGAATTGTTTTAAAGGAATTTAGTGTAATCACACGGAATGCCCATCACTATTACGCCACTTTTTTTTCCCAGGCTGTTTTTGTGTGCCAGTCGTTTACCTACTTGTAACCCTGGGTACAACAAAGCAAAACTGTTTCACACCCACATTACTGCATTCCTCTCATAGTTCTTCCTGAGACCAGGGCGAGATCAGCTGATAACAAGAAAGAGTAGGAGAGAGAGAGAGAGAGAGAGAAACGAAAAAAGGTCATTGAACCCTGTTTGTTGTCTTGTCAAATGAGAGGGAAAAGGGAAAAGAAGTGTGTGTGTGAGTGTGTGTGTGTGTGTGTGTGTGTGTCTGTGTGTGGTGGTACTGGAGTGGCGTGGGTGTTGAGGGAAGTTGGGGGTGGAGAAGGACGAAGCTGATTACAGAGCAGCAGGGTTAGAAAAGAAAAAGAAGGCGTTTTGGCAAAAGTACTTCCAGAAGTCCCTCTCTCCTCCAGTCTATGACCTAATGCTGAAAAAATGTTTCCCTCTCTTTTCCCCCTATCCATTTGTGGGGTCGGATTGGAAAGGCGGGTGAGATGAAGGAGGGGGGTGGTTGTGGTGGTGTAGCATTGGATCGTTGCATCTCAGTTGCTGCTTGGTCACCACCCACGCAGAATTTGTGAGCTGGGGCTTAAGTTTCTCTTTCTGTTATCCTTCCCTTTTCTTTTCATAAACTGTCTTGCCGTTTATCTCCTATTGAAATGGCCAAGATTTCCTCACTTGGTGTGTGGCTGCTTTTGTCTCCGTCAGTCGTTTATCGAGCTTTTCAGTCCCTCGCTTTCGCCCCTTTCCTTTTTCCCGCACTGGCATCTGAGCTTGGTTGAAAGAGTGAAAGAATGTAGCCTCTACTGGAATGGCTTATGGTGGTGACAGAGCTGTCAGGAAGCAGGCCTTCCCTGCTGCTGTAGCTTAGGCCTTTTTTTTCCCCCTCTGAGGTCTTTGTTCATTTGGTGATGCTTCTCGCTCTGCTTGGCATGTTCAGCTTTACTTTTCCTGTACTTTACGAACACTCATTAAAACTAGTTCTACATTATCTTTTATTGGTTTGTACCCTTCCCCCTCTCCCTACCTATCAGATCACCATGAACCAATTTTTTCCCTAAAACAAAAGAAACTGACACAAGCTGCTGAAGGTACGGGATTTGCATCAATATTTGCTCGTCTCTTTGTGATTTTTTTGTGCTTTTCTAGGAAAACCATTCAGAGCTGAATGTATGGATCTGAATATATGGAAAGTCAACACTAATGGTGTAGAAGATGTTAACTTTTTCTGCTTGGCTGCAACCACTGATGATTCATTCGTGGTACCAAAATAAGAACCCCTTTCTACCGGGACATTTCCCTCATTTGCACAGGATGACTCATATAATACACACAGCCCTGCAGCTCGACCCTGTTCCATATACTGTCTTGTTGATGTAAATGTAAAATGTCTAGGTAACCACAGGATTATTCTTTCACTTCTGCTGGCCTGCTACTGCTTTTTGACATTTTGTGATGGTTTACTGTACTACCACTTTTGATATGAAACCTTCTGCCATTCGATGCTTCAAACTCAGAAACGTTTGATATGCAAGGAAACAATGATGATGATGCAATACTGAAGTACTGAGACTAAGCGACGAATATTATAAGGAGCATATAAGCATTATATTTTATTATATGTAGAATAAAATAATACATATCACATCCATTGATGTACCTTTTTATCAGAGACATGAACAAAATGTGTTTATAGGTAGTGAAGATCAGTAGGGGATCCATGTGAGACATCTCACAGCAGGGGAGATCTTTAGTTGGAAGTAGAGCATCAGAATAAATCCAACAAAGAAACCACGGCAACAGAGGTGTTCCAGGATCAGCTACCGCTTTCACGTCAGGTAGATTTACTGTGTCACTGGTTTAACATTGTGATCAGAGTACAAATGAAAACTACTGACAAGAGCAATCTATACCCCCCCCCCCAAAAAAAATAATAACAGGCTTGTGTCCACCCCTGGGACATTATTCATTCATTCATTCATTCATTAATTCATCTTCTTACCTGCTTATTCCCTAATCCGGGGTCACGAAGGTCCACTGGAGCCTATCCCAGCGCACATAGGGCGAGAGGCAAAGGTACACCCTTAATGGGTTGCCAGTCCATCTCAGGGCAACACATAGACCCACAACCATTCACACACACACATTCCCTCCTATGGACAATTTATAATCCCCAATCCACCTCTGCATGTTTTTGGACTGTGAGAGGAAATCGGAGTACCTGGAGGAAACCCATGCAAGTGCGGGGAGATGCGCATTATATACCCAATCATTCTGTACCTTAACCTAAAGAAAACTATTTAATACAATGACCGTAAACAGATTTGTTTGAAAATTGTTTAATCTTCAGCCTAATTCTAAATAGGCTTGGACTTACATTCAAATTTACTGCAGTTGGTAGAAATCCTTATCCAGAGTGACTTCCATTTATCTCTTTTATTCATTTTAGCAATTGGGGGTTAACAGCCTTGGAAACCAGCGGTCTTAGCTCAGTGGTGCTGGGAATCAAACCCTGTTCTTCCAATTAGCAGTCCAAAGCCTCAACCACTGAGCTACTACTTTTGCCAAAGGAGGAATAAAGCTTTGCTATAGTTCCGAATTATTCCAGGGACCAATTGAAACTCCAGTTGTAGATAAAAGTAGATATGATGGATTATAAAAAACATGAAATTTTATGCAGCTGTCTTAGGTCCTAATGGGACATTCAACTAGGAATCAATGTAGTCTGGATCTTCTAAGGTGGAACATTCTCGCAGCAAGGAAATTTACAATGCAGCCTTTTACCTCAGTGAAGGAATGTGTTTCTTTAGTTGCTTCAACTATTCTGGTCTTGTAAAGCGAATCTGATGCTTTTGTTCTTTTTTTGGGTTTTGGTGGTTTATCACTTTTATGTAGCACTTATTTAGGATAATATGTCAAGTTATGTAGAAAAGCCTTTCCAAGTATTGTAGGTGGTTTCCGGCAGCATGCAGACAGCGGTCGGTTTAAGCACCACAAACAGCTGAAGATGTTCTCGACTGAAACTGTATAGAGACCAGCAGTGTATTTGTCCGTTGAATGGAGCAGCTTTTGACATTCATAGAAGTTGGAATGTGTGCAAAGAGGAAATAGGATGGGGGTGGGTGGGGGGTCAGGCAAGGGAGAAAGTAGATGTGGGCAGAGTTTAAATGAAAAGGAGGGTTTTATAATGAACTGAGAGAGGATGTCACATGATCACACACACACACACACACACACACACACACACAAAGCAAAGATGTGAACTTGGGTCAAACAGGATTAGTGCAGGACAGTAAAATGTATTTATCAAACTGAGTGAAAACCTGCAGAGGAGCGCATGCCTGCACACGTGTGCAAGCTATGCTTTTAACCAAACCTTGGGAAAAGGGAAGGGGGGGGGGAATTCCATGAAACCATGACGTTACGCTCGGCGGACGGATCATCTCATCTGCTGCATACGGTGGCTCCGATGGTAGGTATTTCCTCATAAGTCAGAACAACAATTGATTGGAGGTTGATGAGTTAACAAATGAAACACGTTTAACAAACAATATGGGTCATGTGACATTCTTTAGTCATGTGACTGCACATTATTAAATTCTTATTAAGTTCATTTTCACACCGCAGGTTCACCATTGATATTAGAACACACTTGATGGATGGAGAGATTATGTTTCGAATGTGTGCACAATTTCTGTATTTCGAAACAATTTTTAGAGCTTTAAGCCTCAGTCCTAACTCTAAGAATACCGGTTGTGGTGAGACACGTTCTAAGAACTAGAGAATAAAGTTTCCAGAGAATAAAGCCTATGACATTTCACTAGATTAAAGAGGAAATCAAAAGTAAACACAGAAAAACATACTATTTCTAGAGAAACTGTCATCTGCCTTATCCAGAGGTTGGAGGTTTATATGCTGCTATGGAAACTGCTCATAAAGGCACATGCATGCAGCTGGATTTTTTTCCTTCGCTCTGCACTTAAATTTTGCTCTATCAATGGAAATGTTCTCTTCTGCTGTTTGTTAAATGAATGAATAGAAAGTCTCGAGTGACTGCTGAGGTCAGTGGTTTCACATTACCCATTGCACATGTGCAGGTTTTTTTTTTTTTTTTACTGAGTGGACAAATCTGTCTGACGTCTGGTTAAACACAACCTTTTTTACAGCGTCTGGAAAAAACCCCCAGATTCATTCATTCATTCATTCATTCATTCATTCATTCATTCATTCATTCATTCATTTATTTTCTATCCTGCTTATTCCCTAATTCCGAATCACAGAGGTCTGCTGAAGTCTATCTGAGCTCACGCTGAGTGAAAGGCAAGGGTACACCCTGGACAAATTGCCAATCCATCGCGACCTGGCCACACTCAATCAATCAATCAATCAATCAATCAATCAATCAATCAATCAATCAATCAATCAATCAATCAATCAACCTAATGTACATGTTTTTGGACTGTGGGAGAAAATCGGAGTACCCAGAGAAAACCTACGCAAGGGCAATGAGAACATGCAAACGCCGCACAGAAAGATTCCCGGCATGGGTATTGAACCCAGGACCTTCTTGTTGTGAGGCAATGGTCTAACTACTACACCACTGCGCCGCCCTATTAAAATAATTCATTCATTCATTCATTCATTCATTAATCTTCTTACCCGCTTATTCCCTAAATCTGCTGGCGCCTATCCCAGCGCACATAGGGCAAGAGGCGGGGGTACACCCTGGACGTGTCGCCAGTCCATCTCAGAGCAACACATAAACAACCTATTCACACACATTCACTCCTATGGACAATTTTAGAATTACCAATCCACCTAATCTGCATGTTTTTGGACTGTGGGAGGAAACCAGAGTACCCGGAAGAAACCCACGCAAGAACATGCAAGGCAATCGAACCCGGGACGTTCTTGTTGTGAGACGACCGTGCTAACAGCTATGCCACTGCGCTGCATTTGTCCTGCTTACAAATCATCTTTCCATTTGTCCTGCTTACAAATCCCTGTAATTTTTGTGGAAGAACATCCATCCCACTGACTAGACTGTATAACAGCATAGGGACTAGAACAGCGGGTAGCAGAGCATGGGTTCCATTCTTTTTTTTTTTTTCTTTCTTGATTACTTACAGTTTTTAATACAGTTTAAGCATAAATTCAGCTGCGTGACGTTTGCTTAATGATGTCACTGTCCATGAATGTGTGTGTGTTTGTGTACATCATGTGTGTCCTTGCTGTTTTACTCTACGTTTGAAGCCGTGGGAAGTGGTAGCCTAGTGGTTAAGGTGTTGGACTAATACCAGGAAGACTGGGGTTCGAATCCCACCTCCACCAAGCAAAGCACTGCAAGGCTCTTAATCCACAACTGCTCAGTTGTAAAAATTAAAAAAAAAAAAAAAAAAAGAGACCAAATGTAAGTCGCTCTGGATAAAAACGTCTACCAAATGCCGTAACTGTTGAACTTTTTGTTTTGTCTGTATTCGAGTTGACTTAAACTGGGACAAATGTCACTAGAGGCAAAGACACTCAAGAGTCTTGGGAGTCTCTGCTGTTGAGAGGAAGAAAAAGAGTTACAATGGTTTAATAATAGACTAATCTATTATTGAGGAATAAATCCGAGAATGTTATCGGTTATCTTCCCTAAACAGTGTGTTTTTCATGTAAATGGGTTCTCGTCCTACTGTAGGTAGGTCTGTGTGTTGCTACAGTAGATCAGGAAACTGCTTTCTAAGACTTCCGGGTAATTTGGGAATAATTGCCAATCCTGATGAAGCGTCTCCATGGGACTTGTGTCTATCTTATTTTGTAGCCTTTAAGGAGATTAAAGCGTACTCAGCAGCAGACGGCAAAACACACACACACACACACACACACACACACACACACACACACACATACACACAGCAGTGTGTCTTTCTGAAGTTAGAAAAAAAAAGGAAGATTTACTCATGCATCAAGCGCATTATGCAAATTCTTAGAAAAACGATTACATTTGACGAATTGCATGCTAAACATACAAACGCCGCTTTCTACATATTGCACACAACATTTAGACTCTGCTGCGAAATCCCAGTCACGTTGTTAATAAGTTTACATGCTGAATAAGATGAAATTGAAGAGACAGAGAGAGAGAAGTAGTACTGCAAAAAAACAGAGATGGGAATTGAACCCAGATCACCAGAACGCAACAGTTTGCACATGTGGGTGCCGCTGTTACAGAAGGTACCTAGAGGAGAAACATTGAGTTTTTTTCTTTTTTGTTGGTCTTTGGATTGCCATCCTGACTAGTAGGTTCAACCCAAACCTAAACGTTCTGGCTAAGTTCCTTTAGGAGTTCCATTGACAATAAGACAATACCACCACCATGTTTCACAGCTGATTCACAGCTTTCTTCTTCAACATGCCATGCAGTTTGGTAGAGTTTAGACTTGAATATAAAAACAAATGGAATCTGTATTTCTTTATGAATAGTAATGTGGCCTTTTGATTCTTATTGCTGATGATCTCCTGACATCTTCCTCGAATG
>JAOTRA010093745.1:0-11713 GCA_026260255.1 Pseudolaguvia tuberculata
ATATATATGCGCGGTGCGGTGGTGGTTACCACGGTCTGTTCACACTGAGAATGGTGTTACGCTTACCAGGTGAGGGGTCTTTCTGTGCAGAGTTTGCATGTATGCCCGTGCTTTGTGGGTTTTCTCCGAGTATTCAAGTTTCCTCCCACAGTTCAGTTGATTGGTAATTCTACATTGCCTATAGGTGTGTGTGTGTGTGTGTGTGTGTGTGTGTGTGTGTGTGTGTGTGTGTTTGTCGTCTATGTGTGCCCTGCGATGGACTGGCGACTTGTCCAGGGTGTACCCCTTTGTATATGCGCTGGGATAGGCTCCAGACCCCCTTCTCTCCTCCCAATAAGGGAATAAGCGGATAAAAAGATGAATGAAAGTTTAGGAATATATTGCTATGAACGTTGGGGTCATAACCTCGTTGAATATTTATATTTAGTGTTTTGTGATTGGTCAGCAGAATCGATCGTCACTTTCCTAGACCAATAGACTTTTGAAGGGCGGAGTTAATCACTCGTGGAAACTAAAAGCTGCAGTGAACGGAAAATGTTATATTGGCTTGGCAGAGTAAGGGTAGTTTAGTTGTATAATAAAGGCAGCTTTACAGTCTCTGTAGTAAAACGCGCTGCATAATGTAGCGACTGGAGACATTATTCATTTAGAAATTAATTAAGAAAACGGTTTCGAAAAAGAAGTATAATAGTACCATCTATACGCGGTTAGCGAAAGTGTTAGCTTACTTAGCTATCAGGCTAGCGGGACAGAGCCTGTTGAGATCCCGACTACTTAGAGGCTGTGTTTTAAAGCCGTTATATCTGATCAAATAGATTAAATATCCAGTGTTATAACCGCACATAAATCAACCAAAGGCGAATAAAAGATGTGTGCGAACTGACAGGTAAGATATCGCTGTATTTATTCGATTTAAAGCGATATGATAGTAGACGAATGGCTGTAGTTGCTAGTGGTTGACAACTAAGCTAGCGATTTTGGGTTAATAATGAATAAAATAAATAAATGAAATGACATGTTAAATCAACATGATATCAATGTGACTGTAAAATAAGTGTACCCGATTTATTAGACTATTAAACGTGTTAATAAAAAATACATTTTATAACATTCCTCCAAACTCCAAGCATACAGGTTGGCATATAAACACTGCTCCGTATTTCCATGTCCGAATTCAATCTGTTGTACTGATATAATCTGAAACAAATATATATTTACTTTACGAATAATATTTTTAAAGCTTTTCTTTAGCTAATACTCAGTGGAAGTTAGCTATCGCTATCTTGCTATAACCGTCGGTGTCGTGTAGTTTATTAGCGACATTTAGTGGCAGTTATGTTTATAATAATAATAGTCCTGCTTTATAATTGTATAATAATAATAATAATAATAATAATAACAACAACGGTAAACGCTGTTGATCGTAATAATGCTTCACTATCCGTACTAGCTTTAGTTTGGCCCTCGAACCCGGACCGGCCTATGAATTTAACCGCGGCTGTTAAACGCCTCTTATTTAAGTATGCGCTCTTTTTTATGATTATTACATTATATTTCGTTATTATGACATTGCGGTTTAGTTCGGCGGTGTTAAAAGTGCTTGCTTGTGGAACAGGTTTGATTTGCGGTCATAGTAATCATCTCCACCCAGGTGGGCCTTCGTTTCCTCACCGGTGTTTCACTGAGCGTTTATCCGTCCGGTGCTCACTCGTTAGCGGCCTGGCTTAGCTTTTGTACCCGCTTTGCTCCGGGGCCCTGCTGCGGCGAAACACACCCAAAACACACACACGCACGCACGCGTACTGAAGCTCGGCGTTTTTATTTTTGTAGATCTTTTTAGTACAAGCTTAGAAAAGGCTTTTTATTTTGTACTAATGTTTTTTTTTTTAAATAAACCCCGTAAATGTTGGGTCATTTCCGTGCGCTTGGGTTGTCACGATATTGTTTGCGATGTTAAGAAAAGTATCGCAATTACCAATGGAGAAACCACATCAGTAAAACCAGTCATTTTCATTCCCTTCTTCAACCCAATGAAACCAGTTAAAGTCTCCATATTTCACGCAGATCATCGCAATGACTCTGGTACATAAATGCATGAATCCAATCGACACTACTTCCTTGCTTTATATATGGTACAGTAGTCCCAACATCTTGTTACACAGTAATAAAGTGCATCAGGATATTATGATAAAAAAAAAACATTCTGCATCAAACACCCCTGCTGATTGTACAATAGGTTAATGAGTCAAAATTACACATAGAAGTGATGCAATGGACAATGGTTTGGACATGTGCAGAGGAGGGACATGTAGTATATTGTTAGATGAATGCTGAGGATGGAGGTACCGGGCAGAAAAAGAGGAAGACTAAGGAGGAGGTTTATGGATTTAGTGAGGGAAGATATGCAGGTAGTTGTGGTGAAAGAGGCAGATGTACAGGACGAGGTAGTGTGGAGAAGAGTGATCCGCTGTGGCGATCCCTAACGGAAGCAGCTGAATGGAGAAGTGATGCGATGGACTGGCGAACTTTCCAGGGTGTATGTACCCCTGCTTCTCGCCCTATGTGTGCTGGGATAGGGTCCAGTGACCCTGAATTAGAGAATATGCGGGTAAGAAGATGAATGAATTAACAAAATGACTGCCAATCTACTGTCTTAATGGGAAACCATTGCACAATGAATCATTGTAAAGGTACCCTCTTTTCTGGAGGTAAACCAGGAACATGAATATTTATTATCGTACCTGTTTTCTGTAGTAACGTCTTGACAAAGCCTGTTTTACACTAGTAGATAAAACGGCAACATACCTCAAAACAATAGCAGACATTTTCCAATTCATAAAGAACCGGCTCACAGATTGGCATGTTGGGTTATTTCCGTGCGTTCAGTTTACCCACATAATCGAGTATCGCAATTTCCAATGCAGAAACCACATTAGTAAAACCAGTCATTTTCATTCTTATCTTTAACCAAATGAAACCATTCAATTGATCCATATTTCATAATAATAAATACAATCGTTTCTTATGTTTTATTGCATTTTCGTTTAATAATCATCTGTCACGCTCATTTAACAGTATTGACACGCATTGCTAAATAATAACCTGTTTGTGTAACAAGTAATTGGCAGTCATTTTGTTCCTTTGGCTGCAAATCAGCAGGCGAGTTGATGCGGCTTGATATCTTGATGCACTTTATTTCTGTGTAACAAGTTGTCTGTCCTTCTCTATGAGTAAGTATTGTCTCGTTTTGCACAGAATTGCTCACAGGCATTTTAGGGAATGTGGTAACAGTGGTTTAAGTGTTGGGCTGCTGATCAGAAGATCATAGGATCATTTCCCAGGCACCACAAATCTAAAACTGTTAAACCCCAGAGCGAGATCCATAACCTTCATCTGCTCAGTTGGATTAAAATAAAGATGATGAAAAAAAAAAGATGCTCTGGATGAGGGCGTCCGCTTATTGGGAGAAGTATAGTCTTGAGTCATCTCATTCTCATCTAGTTATATGACTCTTTATATAAAGGAATTTAGTTTCAATGTTTGTTTCAAGACCAGCTGTATGTGGTTGAAATGAGAAATCTACTCAAATTGATCTAAATGTTAGTACCGATGCCCACATGCTTATTCACCCAACAAACCAAGTTTTTTTTCCTTGTCTTTTTTTGGTATGACCGGATTTGCTGCCTTGTTTTTTAATTCAAATCCAAATCGCATTTTGAGATGTGGGTAAAAGTATCAGTAGCGCAATTACCGATTTACCAGGTGTTTCACTGCATTGAATCCTTACATTTTGATTGTAATGCACAGTTTTGTCTTCACATTTGGACATTTAGTCATGTGCAGTCCTTTTCCCTTGTACTGAGACATGTTTGAGCTTTCAAACTCGTAGCTAATCCTCTATGTGGAGAGCAAATCTGGTGTATAGTCTTAGCTATTAATCAATTAGTAAATATTTAAATATTATACTCAATCTTGTCACAATACAATCTTAGTATGTGTATTACATTATTTAAATAATTACCTGGTAAGTGCAATTAAACAAATAAAAAGATTACATGCCATTTTAATGAAAAGTCTATATGTACTTTTATTAAATTCTCGTTGGTAGTGTAGAAAACACTTATTTTATCCTGTTAAGAACAGCTGTTTTCCCAACCCATCTGGGTTTTGGGGGGGGGGGGTTGCTCCAGTACCACCGGACAATAATTGACGTAATCTAATTGAGTTATAGATAATTAATTCCTTTATACAGTAAACTATCCACCAAGGTGAGTTTAATATTGTGTTACCATGTCATCTTTACAGACAATGTACTTGTAATGTGTTTGTAATAAGATCATCATCTTCTTCCTCTCCTTTCGGCTGCTTCCGACACTACCCTGTCCTGTACATCTGCCTCTTTCACACCAACTACCAGCATATCTTCCTACACCACATCCATAAACCTCCACTTTGGTCTTCCTCTTTTCCTCCTGCCCGGCACTTCTATCCTCAGCATTCTCCTACCAGTATACTGCATGTCAACCTAGCCTCCCTCACCTTGTCTCCAAAACATCCTACATTCATCGTCCCTCTAATCAACTCATTTTTAATCCTGTCTATCCTAGTCACTCCCAATGAAAAGCTCAACTTCTTTAACTCTGCCACCTCAAGCTCCGCCTCCTGTGTTTTTGACAACGCTACTGTCTAAATCGTACGACATCGCTGGTTTCACTACAGTCCTATAAACTTTCCCTTTCACTCTTGCCGAAACTCGTATTGTAATAGGATAATCATCTTAATACATTGTGTATTCTATACATGAAAAGTCATAATTATTGCTAGATTGTGATGGCCATGCCAAGTTCCACACTGAACCAGTGGGCAGCCTCACCATTCAGATGCACCTAACATATATACCTGCACCTCGGCATTCCATCACAATCACTTAAGTCCTTCACTCAGTCACTGTCTCGTACGAGCTCAGAAGCTTCTGACTAGCACTGGAGACTCGGGTAAGCAGGTCAGTAAAGATGTTAGTGGCATCTTTTGAGTGCTTTTGTGGAGCTTGTTGTCTGAGTGAACACTTTAGCTGCATTCGTTGTGAAATCGTTGCACATTATTAGAAAAGGGGGTAAAGAGAATACTCTCGTTTCTTTAGAGGTGAAGCTGGAAGACACATATTTAGTACCGTTCCAGTTTTGAGGTCTTGGCAAAACCTGTTTACACAAGCCTTGTTTATAAACCAGTCTATTTGGAATAATTTCTTTAAAAACAAACACTTTTAAGTAGCTCAAACAGCAACAGGCTGGTAGCTTTAAAACAATAAGCGATATTTTACTTGTCATTCAGAACAGGCTCACCAGCATGACAAGAATCCCCATTCCTATGGAATAAAGCCGGTTCATTAAGAAGTATACCGGGTGAAAATGCGTAGTTTGAACTGAAAGAAATGACAAAATAATCTCCCACATGTATTAAATAGCAGCCCCAAATTTTATCAACCAGTCCAATGAATTTTTTCACTTTATTTAGCATTGGTTTGCTGGTATGCTAAAAGTGTAGTGTCAAAAAACCGGGCATCTGAAAATGTCTTTGAGATAGAGGAAATGATTTAAGGAGATAAAAGTGCAAATGGTCACACCTCTAAATAGTTGAAGGGGCAATTGGACATCTTTAAAATGCTAGCAATTATTCTTCTGAAATTATTCTTCTCACTGTCTCTGACCATAAATTTAATCTGCCCCTGGGTCTAGAGCTGAGTTAAAGGTTGCAATGACATTAACTCTTTTTTTTCTTTGGCAACGTTTACTTTACTGTGCATACTTTAGGATTTACTTGCCAAACTATTACTTAATAATGTTTTTAGTGGTCATAAACACTACTCTGGGTTGGGGTTTCTTTATCAGGCTCATATTATACAATTAATTCAAATTGATGGCCATAGTAATAATATAATAATAATATAAATTATAGTAATAATTGCTGGTTAAACCTCTTCCCTGCTCCCTCTCGTTTTCTCTTCTTGTGTATATATTTGGTGAAAATCTGCTGAAAGGTCTGGGACCATAGCAATAAATCACCAGTATTTATTAGCTTTCATTTGCACGGCCATGATTTTGTTCAAAACTCTTTACATTAAGGGTTTCCTCTCCCCCGGTTTGTAGATGTTTATGCAGTGTTTTAATGGACTTAAGCACTCAGAGGTGCTTAACATTTGCAAATGACTTCATTAGAGCGTATTTAAACAGAGAATTTATTCTTTCTATAAATGTTTATCTAATCTAATGTCATGCACAGCAGTAGGATAGAAAGAAACACAAGACTTTATGACCGAAAATATTCCAAAGCATTTTGACTACAATATTCATATCGCACCCTTAAGCAACATTCTTTGGGATGAGGGAAAATCGATTCTTCGCCGACTTGCAGTGGTGATGTGGACCATTTGCAAATTTCCATAATTCATTTTCTATTTCTAGTTGTTAATTGATAACTATGATAACAGTATGCAGAATTATAGGGAAGGAAAATGTAGGGCCCAGATAGTCTGTGGCATGTACATAACTTCTGGATGATGGCGGAGAGGAATGGCAATTCAGTATAAAACATTGTAACATTTCACATGCTACTTAACTACAAGGAGCAGTGTTCTTTTTCTTAAGTGTGTATTTAAAGCATGGATACTGTCTCATTATGGTGTTCAATTGTTTCTTTTAATCACTACAGTCGGTATAATAACTTCTTTTTTTTTTTTAATCTCTGCCATGCATGATGCAGACGCTTGACCATGTAGAGACAGAAATAAAAAGATGTGAATTCAACAAACATTATGCTATTTAGTTAAAATATATTGCTAGGGGGAACACTCAAATTATACACCTAGATTAATGTGCTTTAACACTGGAGGTCAGTTTACTTAATGATTTTTCGTGGAGGGAGCGCAGCAGTCTGGCGGTGTGAAAATGTTAAAAATTACTTGGGCGGCTGCATTCTGAATCATCTGCCAAAAACCCAGTGCAAGACCTGCCTGGAGAAAGTTGCACTAGTCTAGTTTAGAAATTACAGATGTAATATATACACCCGTTTTTTTTTTTTATAGTATCGGGATGCTGCACTTCCCTACTAAAGCGTGACACCAAGAATAGATTTCCAAACTTCTCCACAACTACCACGAAACATGGGAGACTCCTATTCTGTCTTAATTCCACAACTAATTGTTTCCAGTGGGATTCCTGTTACCTCGGAATTCCCGAAAACACGTCTCACTCCCTTTTGTTTATCATTTTAGGGGCTATAAAGTGCATGGGCAAGCCTTCTCTTATATAATTGATCAATTTGAATTGCCTATGACATACCAAACTTAGAGAATGCAAAATCTGGTACAATTGTGGAATATGTCATTTACTTAGACAGGAGGAGAGCACAAAGGGACAGGCCTTCCCTATCATACTATCAATCTTGAATTTGTTTTTCATACAACCATATTCTCACACGCTTTCGGGATTCCTGGGTGTTTATTAATGGTTGAAAAGACACCAAAATGGCAAAATTCTAACGCTGCTTTATTGAAAAACATGTTTGTCTGGCCTATTTCTAATTTGTCATGACAGTATATTTTTACAGATTAACCCAAAACAATAAAAACCTGATTTAAAGAATCATGAATTTGAGTTTACGCTACCATTGCAAATACAAAAGGTGGAAACAGAAGCAGCTGTTAAGAAGATGAAGAGTGGAAAGGTGGTTGGATCAGATGACAGTAGAAGTGTGGAGATGTTTGGGTGAGATGGCAGTGGACGAAATTGTTTAACAGAATTTTGGAAGGTGAGTGGATGCCTGAGGAATGGAGGAGTGTTTTGGTACCGATTTTTAAGAATAAGGGAGATGTGCTGTAACTACAGGGAATAAAGTTGATGAGTCACACGATGAAGTAATGGGAAAGAGTAGTGGAAGCCAGGCTGAGAAAAGAGGTGCCCATCTGTGTGCAACAGTATGGTTTCATCCCAAGGAAGAGACGCAATCTTTGCTTTGAGGATGTTGATGTAGAAGTATAGAGAATGAGTTGCATTGTGGAGAAAGTGTGTGACAGGATTCCGAGAGAGGAGTTGTGGTATTGTATGAGGAAGTCAGGTGTAGCAGAGATGTGAGGGTGGTGCAGGACCTGTATGGGGACAGTGTGACAGCAGTGAGGTGTGCGGTAGGAACGTCAGACTGGTTCAAGGTGAAGGCGGGATTTCATCATGGCTCGGCTCTGAGCCCTTTCTTGTTTGCAGTAGTGATTGATAGGTTGACAGATGAGGTCAGACATGGACGATGTCTCCATGGACGATGATGTTTGCGGATGATATTTTAATTTGGAGTGGTGAGGTTACAGGGAGAAGAGGTAGTGAAGGTAGAGGAGTTTAATTAACTGGGTCAACAATGTAAAGTAATGGAGTCAGAGTGGAGTGGGCAGGAGTGATTTGTGGTCAATGAGATTCTGCAAGAGTGAAAGGGAAAGTTTATAGGACTGTAGTAAGACCTGCAATGTTGTACGGTTTAGAGACAGTGGTGTTGTCAAAAAGACAGGAGGCAGAGCTGGAGGGGGCAGAGTTGAAAATGTTGGGGATTTTCTTAGGGAGTGAGGACGGACAGGATTAGAAATTAGTTAATTAGAGGGACTGAGCACGTAGGGTTGTTTTTGAGACATGGTGAGGTAGGCTAGGTTGAGATGGTTTGGACATGTGCAGAGGAGGGACATGCAGTATTTTGGTAGAAGAATGCTGAGGATGGAGGTATCGGAAAAGAGGAAGACCATGGAGGAGGTTTATGGATGTGGTAAGGGAAGACATGCAGGTAGTTGGGGTGAAAGAGACAGATGTAGAGGACAGGGTAGAGTAGAATTGCGATCCGGTGTGGCTACTCTTAACGAGAGCAGCCGAAAGAAAAAAAGGAAATGTGTGTTTGATTCATCAGAAAGTGTTGATGTAAGTACATGCTGTTTGTTTTTGTTAATGTTATAAAGTTTTGATGACATGGCCCATTTCTGCATTTAAATGGTAAAATAACCTTAGTATGGTATCTTCTAAAGGGCTAAAAGGTTCCATTAATGCATTTTTTAGTGCAAAGATATCATTTCTAAATTTGACTTAGTGTCTCAAATTGTATTGGCACAAAGACTCTAATGTGAGCTTGGGAATTGCCGATTCAGTTTATAAATGCATAATTATTTGAAATTTACTAAGTAAATGACCGTTAATGGTTAATAGTAGTAGTTGTACGAGTAGAAATGTCTTTACAATCATAAACTCAAGTAAGGAGTGTTCTATTCTAGTGCACTAATTCTGTACACCGAGACTTTGGTCATTTGACATGCGCTTCTGATGTTCATATGTTTGCTTGTGTTTTCTTTGTAAATTAAAATTATTTGTCACCCAAAACAGCATCAGTATCAATACATCTGTTTTTTGCATAAAAGGGATTTATGGGGACAGATGAGCTCCTTTTTTTTTTTTTTTTTTTTTTTTTTTTTTTTTTTTTTTTTTTTTTTTTAACTCTTACATGACTTTTATAATTATCTGCCTCACTGTTCACAAAGCTGCAAAATCCATAATGGACAAGTGTTTGTTGGAGTTTTCTGCTTTTCTTTGACTTCCTTTGCTTTTAATTAGCTTACAAATGCATTTTACTTTATGTAAAATCCATGAACCTGTCTGTGAACCAATTACTGACAGACTGGCAGTATATGTAAGGCGTGAAAGCTGATGCACCAAACGGCAGCATTTCAAATACCACCATACAATACTCTCTCCAAACTTGGGTGTTTGAACCAGGGAGAATCTTTCAGTTAATAAAATGAGCTCCAACAGATGAAATAGAAAGCAAACTTTAATTTTAAGATCATGTCCTTCTAGAAATTGAGGCAAAATTAGATGACCACATTTTCTATGCAAATGTGGCCAAATGCATAGTTTCTTCATTACAATGCATGTAGCCGAAGGGCTCTTTCAAGTGCCTAAAATATCATCATAAATTACCATAAGTTAATTACAATAAATGTGCCGTCACTAGTTGTGTTTTTAAAAGAGAACCCGGTGTGTGCCGTTTTACAGAAGCACAAAGTCCATTAAACGTTTTAGGCGCTAATTTTATTTCCCTTTTTATTTTTGCTATGATAAATGTAGTAATTGTAATATAAACCTTATTATAATAAATGTTACTGTATATCACGCCACAGTTGTGTGAACCTTGTCACTATAAACTTTCCTCAGCTAACTTAGTTTCATAGCTATAAAATAAATACTCTTTAAATTACAGGAAAAATCTTAAATATTATTTGAATCAAATCCTTTTATTTTTGGCAAATTATCTCCATTGGTCTTTGGCCATACTATTCTAAGTGCAAAAACACTTGTTTGTGGCAAATCACCTGCAATCTACATATTATAATATGATCATTTTAATATATTGAAATAAATGTGTATATACAAAAGGCTTTAGCTCTTTTCAGAGGTAAATATTTTGTACAATGGACACCAAAAAACTACCACCAAAGAAACCGGTTCGGTTGTGTTTTCTGCCACCTTAAACTATTTACCTTGCTTAATTCACAACATGCAAGCAGTCTCCGATGCACTGGAGTAGAAAAGAGATCGCCCTTTACTTTTGTTTGGAGGGAAACAAAGCTTTAGCTACAATGGAAAGGATATGTTATGAATTAACCTTTTCCCTTTAATCTTTAATCTTTGCATTCAAGCAACCTTCTAATAGACATTTTTCTCATCGTCCCTGGTCATTTTATTTACTTTTCATTCCTTCATAGAATAATTTAATGTTTGTGTAAATGTTAGATATGTTATTTGTCAATTATATTTCAGTATTATTTAATTGTGTGACTTAGTGCAGTTTGACCCTAAAAACACCATTATTACGCAACAACCAGTTTTAACAATGAATGAATGAATGAAAAAACTGAACATACGATACCACATTTATCCCACACTATGTCTTTGATGACAAAGCTGTCTAGAAGCCTGAAATTGTCTCATACTTCAAGTTAGAAAGGTGTGTCTCATAAAGCCTGCATGACTCATAGACTCCTTTTTTATTGAAAGACAAAAGGACTTATCAGAACACACGACCGACTCAGACTGTAGCCCTAAATGGAGCAGGAGCTAATGGCCTCTACTGGCTAATTAATATCCAATGACTGATAATGTCAAATAATTGTAATCGTACCGTTATTTAGTAATTGTGGCTGACTTGGCTTTTATTGAACTAAAATAACTGTTTTTATTTTAAAAAAGTTTTTTTTATTTTAATAAATCAAGAAAATTTTTATTTTCTTGATTTATTGGCTTCAAATGTTTCTGTAGTGAAAGTAGACAATTGGAAGTTTTATATTGCCATATATTTATTCATCTCAGTTAATATGATCTAATTCCAATATCAATATCAAAAAATTTGAAAAGCCTAAGCATAACTGCCAGTGAATATCTTTACCTACCTTTGGCAAGTATCTGAAAAACTGAAGACCTCTTATAAAACTGAATAATCTTTTAGAAATAAAAATGCTAAAAGTAAGTTCATATTCAGCTTTTGTTTGTTTCTTCATCAATTAGTTGCATTGAAATAAGATAATGAATGAATGAATGAATGAATGAAATGTACATGTTTACACACACGTGTGTGTGTGTGTGTGTGTGTGTGTGTGTGTGTGTGTGTGTGTGTGTGTGTGTGTGTGTGTGTGTGT
>JAOTRA010093755.1:0-11712 GCA_026260255.1 Pseudolaguvia tuberculata
CCGATCTATATATATGTGTGCGTGTGTGTGTGTGTGTGTGTACAACTGTATAGTATTTTATAGATTTTTTTAAAAAGAAATTAAAAGTGACAAATTTTTCTATCCAACACACTTCATATAAAAAAAAATGCAATAAAAGGCTGAATAGGTATGAGGTCGGTAATAAATTATGGAATGTCAACTGTGTTCTCAAACATTTCTTTCCACAACACTCATACTATACATTTTGTACACATTTTGGCTACTGCAGCTTCTCATTAGTACACGTTTGTGTCCTGTATACTAAAAGTAAGGATACTAGACTTTCATTACCCACCAATCTGTCTACCAATTAACAGTTGAGCCACCATATTTAACTTTATTCAGACGCTCACATTCACCACATTAGTTGTAAAAATCCACACTAAAGCCTGGTGCCAGAATAGCTGGGTTGCTATGATACAAGAGGATTCCGTAAGATTCTGTCTCTCCTGTTTCTGCTCTAGATAATATGATGATTTATAAGATGGGATAGTTTGTCAAACATTGCATGTGGTGCCGTATTGCTGCTTAAATTAATGTCATATATGTCATAATTAATTTATCCTTCTGTGAACTGTGAGACTCAAACTCATGACGATGTCCCTGTGCATAAAAACTGCCTGATCTCCATGAAGACATTGTGTTCTGGATGTCTTGGAGTAGAAGGTCTCTCATCTCCTTTAAAGATTCCTGGTTCTGACTGAACCCGTAACCCCAGACATCCAAAACCATTAGTGTCTGATCTCATTCAAACTAGAATTGAAGCAACACAAATTCTTACAGTCACATGATCCCATCTAGTGAACAGTCTGTACAGAAATGTGTAATTATTATAGGAGGAAGAGACTAGAGATGTCTAGAATAAGCTGCAACATTGTTATCAGGAATAAGCTGCAACATTGTTATCAGCCAGAATTTGGGCCCAAAGTGTCATGGACAGATTAATTACACTTGACTTGTTTTTGGACTGTGGGATGAAATCGGCATATCCAGACAAAACCCACGCAAGGGAGGAGAGAACATGAAAGCTCATTCTGGTACTGGAATTGAAACTTTCTTGCTGTGAGTCAACCGTTCTAGCCGCAACGTCACTGCAAATAATGTACAGTAGTTATAAAAAGTGTTAAATCAAACAAATTTAAATGTTAGTCAAATATAACACAATTAACACATCACACAGTTTTAAAAAAAAATTATTATTAAAAAAAATCCAAACACAAAAGTGCGTCAAAGTCCGGATCTGCATCTGATTGAGATACTGCGGCATGACCTTAATGTGGTGGTTTATCTAGACGGTTGATCGTCTATGTGTGGCCCCACAATGGACTGGTGGCCTGTCCATGTGTACCCTTACCTTTAGCCTTATGTGCGCTGAGATCCAGCGGACACCTGTGACCCTGAATTAGAGAATAAACGTGTCAGAAGGCGAATTAATTAATGCAGTTCTTGCTGCAAAGGGCGCCGCGTTTTTGTGATTAAATGTGATGTTTTACTAAATTTAAACATTATAGTGACAAAAAAAAGAAATCAGGAAGGAGGTTAACACTTTCATATCGCACTGTGAACAGTAGTGTAGAGGTTTGGAGTTAGTTGGGTGTCTTGCTTTAATAAAAACGATTTTATCATTACGTGAAATGTTCATCTGTCTATAATGATATGCTGTGTTATATTGGGTATTTGTATAATATTGATGGTTTCTGTAATCGTGAGGGGATTGTGATGGTATTAAGAGATGTATCAGTCGCAGAAGTACCTACTATAGGCCCAGATACTAAATGCACCGCACCCTAAGGACATTTTCACAGGTGTATTTCTGCCTATATAATTTTGTAATATAACAGAAAATCAGCACACGTTCAATCTTAAAGCTTCTTATAAGTAGTGCAATAGGAGATGAAAGACTTTGTTGTGAAGGGTGGGACATTTAACTCTGCTTGCATCAGTAGATGGAAAGAGTAGCAGCTGTTTGTTTGTTTAGAGTTTATTTAGTATGCAATGTTCTTTATTTAGGCATGAGATGTGAGAGTCCAGAGGCAGTGAGTTATATTTAGCTGTATTTCACTTGATTTTATATTTTTAGATATTTATAATATCTAATTGCCACCAACACAACTTATCTGATGATGATGATGATGATTATGGCAAAGCCACTGCCCTGGTGGTGAAGACTGGCCAAAGCTGTGAATACGACAGATGAAAGTCACAAATACACTAATGCAATCCACAATCTTGATCTGCTCCAATACCTTGAGACTGCTTCCAGTGCTATGATACTATCTTCAGCACCCCAAAACAGCCACTGGACTCAACCAGTCTATATCGAAGTGCTACAGACAAAGTATAATTTCTTGTCATGGTTTGACATCAATAACTTATTATTAAATTTTTAGCTATTTATCACAGTTTCTAGTGACATATTTTTCATTGAAATGGACTAAATGCCAGCAATGTGAAGTGTTTAAAATATGAGGTCCCTAACATAGCGTTGATTGTAAATGATTTGATCACTAATTATCTAGATGTCCTGTTCTATCCACGCTGCATTGGCTCCCAGTGAGATTCCGTATAGATTTAAAAAAGTACTACTTTTAACCTATAAAGCGCTAAATGGTCTTGCACCTCAGTACCTTAGTGATCTGGTGGTGCCCTATGTCCCTATGGTATTTAGGGATTTCAGTGTTAGTCCTCTGTAGATATAGGAACAGACCGAGGGGACACATTGATATTGAGTATTATGGTGATCTGATGCTGTTTGCATGCTGTCCTCCACATTCTCACCGATCACTCAGTTTGGTGGTGGTCTGGTTGCCTTACATATCAGGGATCCCTCATGTCTGTGCCTCCCTCTGGTTATCCTTTTAGTTAGGCTGTGCTAGTTAGTTTCACTTTAGTCCTTTCCTGCACTGAACTCTATCCGTATCTTACAACCTTAATGCCCCACCAGCTTGGTCATCACATTCCCGCAATGACTTTGGACGTCACCCCATTTCCAGCCACCAGAACTGTTTCCACTCACACATATACACACTTACATTAATTTCTTTTCAACCCAAACAAGGATGGGTTCCCTGTTGAATCTGGTTCCTCTCAATGTTTTTTCCTAATCCTACTCAAGGGAGTTTTTCCTTGCCACTGTCGCCTCGGCTTGTTCATCAGAGACAAACTCATCATTCATTCTGTAAAGCTGCTTTGAGGCAATGACTTGTAAAAAGCGCTATACAAATAAAATTTAATTGAATTCTCCACCGCGGACCAGAGTTGTGAATTGCTGGGTCCATATTGGCTGGATTATTCAGTCAGGCGAGGGTTTGTAGGTCAGACAGATAGAGAAAACCCAGTAGCAGATGGTAGTAGAACGAAGAAAGAGGCGACCGCAAAATACAAAAAGCGCAAAAACAATCAAGCGGTGAGCCAATAAGGCGCCTAGGTGCAAGAGAAAAATCTCCAAAACAAAATACACAAAAATCTTGTAACAAAAAAAAACCCTCTAGAACAATAGCAAAAATGAGAGATGAGGGGGAAAAACATCAAAAGCAAAATAACAACATGGTACAATGGAAAACAGGTAGAAAAACAAGATGCGCAAAAATGGGCAGAAAATGAAAGGGACAAACCCAGGTGGAGCAAGAACATCGGTGGCAAGAGTTAAACCTTTGTTCTGGAGTGGAAGGAGTAGTAGCGGTAAAAGAGCAGGGTGTGACACATCGGAGTGAATGTGTAGATGTTCGTCTATGTGTGCCCTGTGATGAACTGGAAACCTGTCAAGGGTGTATCCCCTGCTTCTTGCCATAGGTGTGCTGGGATAGGTTCCAGCAAACCCCCGTGACCCCAAATTTGGAAATAACCGGGTAAGAACATGAATGAATGAAGATGGGTGGCATCTATACTAACATGCATCTGTTTTCTTTGTTATTCCAAGCTCAACATTGCCACCAGCCCAGTTGGTGGATCAACAGTTGGAGACAATAAGGCAGATTCCCCACGATAAGCTCGTCTTCCAAGTGAGCATTTGGACAAGACCAAGGAGTTATTGCTGCATCATGGGTAATCTACTGGATGTCTGGTAAGAGGAAAACTGATTCCCTGACTAAGCCGGGTTTCCAAGGTTTTCTTCCCCTCATTCTGTCAAAGATTTTTTTTTTTTTTTTAAAGACTCTTAATTTACACTTTTATTATAAAAAATTTGTTTTATCATTTAGAATATTGTTATTTTGTAAGCACAATGGTTAAGATGTAGGAATATTAACTTGAAGAACCAGGTTCAATACTGCATTGTCAATACCGCAGGGTTAATCCCGCTGAATCTCTCAGCAAAGACCTTAACTGTTGTATAACAATAAATTAGGTTAAGAGCGTCTGCCAAATGCTGAAAATGTAAGATTGCCACCAAAGACTCCATAAACAACTACTAAACACCAGACATTAGACCCATGTGATTTCTATACATAGACATTTTATTGATTGGAAAAAAAATCTTAGTTCATGCAATTCAGTTACAAAAATCATGTAAACAGGTTCATTTGGAAATATGTGCTGAGGGCACAACTGTTTCATTCCCACACCTTTCAATAAAAATGGAATGTTAAAGCGACAGAATTAAAGCCAGGGAAACGTTCATATTAGAAATAACTGAAGAGAGGATGTTTATTTATTGCTATGAGGATTAAGATGATACACGCGCGCGCACTGGCGTGCACACACACACAGTCTGAACAAACACTACACTCCTAGTGTACGCAAACCAATCTGCTGAATGCAAATATATGATTCTTTACATAAATATATCCAATATGTAAATCCTATGGGTACAATTTAAAATAAAGCCAATTGTTAAGACCGTTTATTGACAGACCATCCACAGTCAAACATAGGAATGTAGAATAATCCTCTGTATACACCTGTATGTACAGTATATTCCCATTCTTTACCATAGCTAATAAAAATATCTCTCGCTGCTAACCTAAGCAATAATCAAGTTCCAATATTAACACTTGTAAAACAGGCACAATAGTGTCACCCTGGATGAAAAAGCTCCCTATGGACATAACAAAATACATGATGTCTACAGCAGCAGAGAGGTGATATTAGAATAAGTGTAATCTGAACAGGCTAATATAGAAATATTATTGCTGCAATCATATAAGCTTGAAAACATCTTTACATAAAATAAAAATATGAAAACAAAATATCCCATTCATGACTTTATACAGCTTCAGTAGTATTAAATTGCAAATTGGTCCACATGAATGTGGAATCTGCATATCCAGCACAGTAGTACAGAGTAAGGCCTCAATTGTTGTTGGCAAATGAAAAAAAAAAAGGAAAAAAGACAGCAAGAAAAACCATATATCTCAGTCTTAATTACACTATTCCAGACTATAAAAATGCTCATTATGTGCAAATGTTATCATACAATTTTCTGGAGTAGCTCAGTGACTCGAGGGAAGAAATAAAGATCTGTCATCACGGTTTACTTTCAGCAGCACTACCAGTTCCACATTATGATTATTGTACCTGCTTTTTTAATTTCTCTATCTCCATCTGAAAACAAGAAATATATATTATTTATATCTGACTTCTTAAACATTGAAGCTGTTTAGCATCATATTTCTATAGTCAATTAATCATTCATTTGTTTTAATGCAATTATTGATAAATATAATAAAATAAATCACTAAAACTTTGAAAAATGCCATGCAATATGATTATGCATAGTTTTAATGTATTTAATTATATTTTAATTTATCTATTTATTTTGGACTTGATTGTGATGTACTAGACAGTGCTGGACTGTGATCTCTCTTTTATTGGATTTCATAAGCAATGAATTGCAGTGTACAGCACTATAATGGTTAAACTATGTCATTAAAGGTCTCTGCATTTTTTATTGTTGCTGTGGTCAATAATGAGAGAAAAGGATTTAGTCCTGCACCGGTATAAACACAGGCTAGTTTGTTGTAAATAATTTAGTGATAGTATGACCAGAGACTGAAGGCAGTGAAAAAGAAAACGAACAACTGACCTGTAGAGCCACCCGTTTCTGCCGCTCATCATCCAGCTCAGTTCTTAGATCTGCAAGCTCGCTCCTGCAGTGAGCAAAAAAAAAAACTCATGCATTACAGATAAAAGACTCAATAAGAACTTAACCCAATGCTATTCAATAAATAGACAATATAAACTTGCAGCTTAAAGTTACACTGAGGGAAAAACTATTTAATAAATGTATTGCTTTTATACATTTGGTGATTTTGCCTTCTTCTGACCACAACATCACCTAGTTCTCATTTACATTATTATTAACCTTCACACGGGTCTGTACATTTGCTTTCTTTAGCAGGGGAACCTTGTGGAAGCTGCAGGATTTTATCGCTTATTGGGTACAGTGGGTATGGAAAGTATTCCATTAATTTTTCACTTTTTCTAAAATCATTTAAGTAAATTTTTTTACCTAATTAATGTACACACCGCACTCTATATGACAGAAAAACAGAATTGTTAAAATTTTTGCTGATTTATTATAAGTATTCAGACCCTTTGCAAAGTGTTTAATGAAAGCACCCTTTGATCCAATACAGCAATGAGCCGTTTTGGGAAAGATGCAACAAGTTTTTCACACCTGGATTTGGGGATCCTCTGCCATTACTTCTTGCATATACCCTCCAGTTCTGTCAGGTTGTATGGTAAACGTTGATGGACAGCCATTTTTAGGTTTCTCTAAAGATGCTCATTTGGGTTTAAGTCAGGGCTCTGACTCGGCCATTCAAGGACAGTCACAGAGGTGTTGTGAAACCATAGTTATTTTAGCTGTGTGCTTAGGGTTAATGTCTTGTTCAGCCCAGTCTGAGGTCCTAAGCACTCGAACGGGAGAAGGTTTTCGTCCAGAATACCCCTGTACTTAGCATTCATCTTTCCCCCGATTGCATGAGTGTTTGGAGAGCATTTAACAGTGATGAGCAGTACCTGGTTTTCTCCACACATACGGATTAGAATTAAGGTCAAAATGTTCTCATCAGACAAGAGAAACTTATTTCTCACCTCTGGCAGTTCCTTTGACCTCATGATTCAAATTTTTTCTGACATGCACTGTGAGCTATAAGGTCAGTATACAATCATTATAATTAAACACAGCTGGACTCAAATGAAGGTGTAGAACTATCTTTAGAATGATCATAAGAAAAGGACAGCACGAGAGTTAAATATAACTGGTAATATATTGTAAATATATGAGTGTCACAGCAAAGTGTCTGAAAACTTAGTACCATGTGTTATTTCATTTTTTTTAATAAATCAGCAAAAATGTCAACAATTCTGTCAATATGGAGCACTGTGTGTACATTAATAAGGAAAAAATTAAATGATTTTAGCAAATAGCTGCCATATAAAAGAGTGAAAAATTTTATTTAAGGGATAAGGTAAGGGTAAGGGTATTTAAGGGGTAAAGGTAAGAATACCTTTGGTACCCACTGTATGTTAACAATTGTTTTCTTGGTGTCTTTGGTCCCAAATTCATTGAGAACTTCCTTCAGTGTAATATTGGGTTGATTTCCCATGATCATTATAACTCCACAAGGTGAGATTTTGTATGTAGCCCCAGACTGATAGAGACAATTGTTAAAGTCTCTGTCATGGTCTTTTGGCCAATTCCAGCCTTGTGTAGATCACTTTGTGCAGGTGCCAAGTCCTGTTTTAAAATAAAATCTCCATTAAGTTTGTCAGCAGCAGGAAGCAGAAAGTGCTCTAAAACGTCCTGGTATACTGCTGCAATGACCTTGAGCCTCAGACAACACAGTAGACCAACATCAGCAGATGGCATGGCACCCCAATCAATCACTGACCGTGGAAACTTTACACTAGACCTCAAACAATGTGGATTCTGTGCCTTTCCTCCAGACTCTGGCACCCTAATTTCCAAACAAAGTATTTACTTTCATCAGAGAACACAACTTTGGACCACTTTTTGTGTTTTTAGCCCAGGCATCTTCCTCTTTATGATGCGGCAAATGTCTTCAGGCTGGCCATTACAGTACCCGGATACTTCTATGCAACCATGATGTTGATGCAGTATGTTGTTCTAGAACTTGTTCTATACCTTTCAGCATATCATCAGACATGCAGACTTCTGAACAGCGCTGATAACAACTTGGATTGTCATAGTCCTCTTTAGTCCGGATCACATGGCATCCCAATTTCCAAACAGAACTTCAATTTTTGATGTCTGAACACAGAAGCGATTTCCACTTTGCCACAGTCCATTTTAAATTAGCCTTGGCCCAGAGAAAACACCTGCACTTATGGATCATATTCAGGTATGACTTCTATTTTGACCTATAAAGTTTTAGCCGGCAACGGCGAATGGCACGGTGGATTGTGTTCGGCGACAATGTTTTCTGAAAGTATTCCTGAGCCCATGTTGTGATTTCCATTACAGTAACATTCCTGTATGTGATGCAGTGCTGTCTAAAAGCGCGAAGATCATGAGCATCCAGTATGGTCTTCCGACCTTGACCCTTACGAACAGAGGTTGTTCCAGATTTCTGAATCTTTGAATATTATGCACTGTAGATGATGATGAACTTCAAATTATTTTACATTTTTCTCCAAGAAACTCCTTTCTGATATTGTGCAAATATTTTTGACAGCAGCTTTGGGGGAAATTGTGATCCTCTGCCCATCTTGACTTCTGAGAGATACTGCAACTCAGAGGTTCATTTTATACCCAATCATGCTGCCAATTGACCTAATATGTTGTAATTAAGTCCTCCAGCTGATTCTTATATGTACATTAAACTTTTATGGCCTCTTATTGCTACCCGTCTGAACGTTTTTGTAATGTGTAGCTCTCATGAAATCCAAAACGAGCCAATATTTGGCATGACATTTCAAAATGTCTCACTTTCAACATTTAATATGTTATCTATATTTTATTCTTAATAAAATTGAAAATAAAACTTGAAATTCCACTTCATTGCATTCTGTTTTAAATCACACTGTACAGTGTCCCAACTTTTTTGGAATAGAGTTTGCAGACAGAGACCAATTAAAGGCCCTTGCAGGTGTTTTGAGTTAATTAGCTGATGTGAGTGTGGCACGAGGTGTGAATACTGAACCTTTTCTAATTTTCTTAAGTGCTGGATTGGGCGTTTTTATTAGTTGTCAGTCATAATCATCAAAATTAAAAGAAATACGCACTTGAAATATACCGGTCTGTGCGACATAAATGTGTACATTATTTATGTTTCACTTCTTGAATGGAATTAGTGAAATAAATCAACTTATTGAAGATATAATAATTATACGATTGGCACCTGTTTAAAGAGAGATGCAATGGTTAAAAAGAGATGTGATGCAAGAGATGTGATGATTAAAAAAAGATAAAATGATTAAAGAGATGTAATGTGAGAGATGCAAGTGTTAGAGATGTGATGGTTAAAGAGATGCAATGGTTAAAGGCAGATATATATTGGTAAAGATAGATATGATGGATCCTCTTACGTTTGCTGTGTTTTCAGTAACTCTACAGAGAGAAGAAGCTCTTTAATCTGAGTCCTGAGATCGTCTATTTCTCTGCCTTTCGCCTCTCCCACCTCGGTTTTCGCTTTGGGCTCCACTGGAGCAAACAAACTCGCTGTCTTATGCACACTGGCTGATGGAGCAAGCTGTACGAGAGAAATGAGAACAAAACTATTTTCAACAAAAGGATTAAACAAATAACGTCTGCATGAGGAGCATCTTTCCCAGGGTTGTAGTAATCTTGATGTCTAAAGGAAGGATCAGGGAGCCCTGAGATTTCAGAAAAACTTTACAATAGGACTTTACCAGAGGATTTTATCCAGGTCTAACAATTCCTGTAATAGGAATAATGTTATTTCCAAGAGGAACAACTAAATGTAAAAAATGTTTTTAGGAACAAATTAAATTCTGAAAACGTGCAAATGCGTTGGCAGTGAAAAGTGGCCACAAAAGAAAAATGAAGCTAAAGTAAATATAATTTGTTTACTTTTTATCGCCATGCCAACATCGCGACTATTTGTGTAGCCTTAAATAATAAGTAATTGTCCCGGCGACCAAATCCGGGGGACAACGCTAAATGAGGCGGGCATATTTACATCACCCCCTCCCTAAAGGACGCCTTCTGACGTTCCCTAGGGCAACGCCATAGGAAATGCAACAGGCAAAAGCAAACGAAACAACAAGGCAAAAAAAAAAACTCCTCCAGCTTATACAAACTCAAAAGGCAGGCATGCCTAAGAGGAACACAGAGCAGGAATAAAGACAGACCAGGAAGCGCACACAGAGAAACAGACCATGAAGCGCGCGCAGAGAAACAGACCAGAGCTAGAGCGTGCACAGGAATAGAAACGGGAAGCGAGCACACACTGGAACAGAGAGCGCGCACAGGACCAGACAGGAAGCATGCACCGGAACAGAGAGCGCACCGGAACAGGCAGGAACCGCGCACAGTGAAAGTGAAACAGTAGGCAAGACAGAAAAGAGAAAAAATGAGATAGGAACAAAGACGGACGGGGAAGTAGATACAGGGACTGGCGGGAATCAGACATTGACTGGGATTGGAAACCACATAAAGTTGAAACAAAGAAGAAGAGAGAAACAAGGAAAGGGCCATGGACTGTAAAAGAGAGAGGAAGCATAGTAAAAACAAAACAACGGGTATTAAAGAGGGAAAGGAACCAAAATGGACAGAAGCTGAAATAGAACTGAGCCGGACAGGGAATGACTCGGACTGAGGAAGGAACAGCAGTAGACAGGGGTTGTGACAAAATCCAGACCAGCAGGTAAGATTGAAGCTGATCGCGGCAGAGATATACAGGAGCTGAAAGATCGCAATCGGAGAAAGAGCACATAAACAACGGCAATCTGGAGCAAAAAGGGAAAGGGGAACAGAGGCCAACAAAACTCAAACGGTACAGTGACAGAAACAGGAACAGATACACAAAAACAAAGAAAACAGAGCAAAGGAAGGAACACAAACCAGCAGAAACAATAATAGATCTGAGCAGACTGGATGAAGAGAACGGATGAAGCAGATACAAATCAGTCCTGAGATACACTAGGTGGCACAAAGAAGGGAAACAGAAGGTGGCACAGGAGACAGGCAAACTGAGGTGAGCAGAGATTGAGGAAGACGCACAGGAGAACACAAACACAGAGAAACCCTTACCAGAGCAAGGCAAAAAAACAGAAATTGGCTGGAACCTGGACCAGAACACGAAATGAACAATGAAGACAAGTGGGGAAAGACAGAAAAGGGGAAGTGAACAGACCAAGGTAGAGAGCGTGTGAAAGAAACTGAAAAAGACAAAACAGGAATACGGACAAAAGGTCCAGAACCATGTACGTTATACCAAAATGGGTTTAGCAGACGCATACAATTAGGACAATTATAATTTAGAGTCTCTAAATGTGTTCTATTGGGGTGAGAATAAGATGGTGGAAGCTGAAGGACAAAGACTGCAGTGTGAGATTCAGGGAGGAGGTCAGTCAGGGGCTCCTTTGTTGTGAAGAGATGTTGATTGATTTGGCATCGACTGCAGAAGTGATAAGGGAGACAGCTAGGAAGGTACTTGGTGTGACATCTGGAAAGGAAGACAAAGATACGTGGTGGTGGAATGAGGAAGTGCAGGAAAGTATAAAGAGAAAGAGGTTGGCGAAACAGAATTTGGATCGGCAGAG
>JAOTRA010093816.1:0-11706 GCA_026260255.1 Pseudolaguvia tuberculata
CTAATCCACCTAATCTGCATGTTTTTGGACTGTGGGAGGAAACCGGAGCACCCGGAGGAAACCCACGCAAGCGCGGGAAGAACATTCAAACTCCTCACAGAAAGATCCCGGGCCAGGATTCGAAACCGGGTCCTTCTTGTTGTGAGGAGACTGTGCTATCCACTACGCTATCCACTATATGTAGATATACATTACTGAACATCCTGAATGATACTATTACCTGAACATTCACTGAAAACTCACAGCTTTTAAGTCTTGTACCATGTCTTTTTCTGTAGGTTTTTGGAAAAAAAAAACTTTTTGGAGAGGGTGGACCAGCGGCAGTTTCAGCTGGAGAAGAATGTTCGTCTTAGCAACATGAAGCGATGAAGGGAATCCAGTAACATGCATGCACAAACACTGACAGTTCCCTCTGTTTTATCTGGCTCCTTTGAAGCCGTTTTTTTCTTTCAAGTTTAGACACAGATCTTTAATTCTTACGCAGATATCTTTTTCTGAACCAATTAAGGAGATAAAAAGTGGTGGAAAAAAGACAAATATTCTATTAAGAATCAGATTTCCATACCATACTTAAAGGGCAATTTGGTGTTCACACACCACACAATATTTATCTTATTGCCTAAACCTTTTTATGGTCATAAATGGTTAATCTATTTACTGCAGTTTATGCTGTTGGCAAAATAAATCAAATAGTTTTTTCTTTATTTTTAAAACCTTCTGTTAATGGCGTTTTTTTTTTTTAATTAGCAAAATACCTTACTTTTATTTGATTCAGGACGCAATCGGTTGAAATAATAGCCCCAGTGCAAAACATTGAAAAGCTGTCAGCCATCACTAAAACACAGTATCCAGACATAATTTGTCACCCTACCTAATCTGTGTGTTCAGAATAAAGATCATAATAAACCTAAACCTCTAATAGCACAGTAAGCCATATTAAAGGATGGGGACTTGTTAGGGTAATTTCCCACAGTTTTAATTATTAGACTTGTGTTAGACTTAATTTTATTAACTTTAGTCTTAAAATTACCATTCATGAGCTTGTCTGGTGTCTAAACCTTTTTGTTATGCAAGTCAATTGTGTTACGGAATGGAAATAATAATAAATGCACAGTGCATTTGGGTTCACAGGAAAAGAATAGGGATCCTGTGCGGACTCTGATCAGAGCCTATGTTAGCATTGAAGCATCAAAGAGCCGATGTTATGTTTGCTTTGTAGATCTATAAAGGCATGTTGGTTTTTTGTCTGTTCTGTAAATGATCAAATAAATATACTCCTTGTTTCTTGTACCTGTTCTTAGTTGGGTCTTGGTTGTCTGAAATTATTAATTTATCTACTTTACTATTTCAATTTAAGGCTTCCGTCATTGGTTTCCTTAAGACTCTTTTATTATACTTGTAGTTGCCCTTTTTCTGCTTTTAACCACACAATACATTTTAAAAGCATTTCCCACATGGTCCCCCCCCCCCCCACCACAGCAGCATATGCTCTATCAAATAAGCTCTACTGTTTTTTTGCCAAACTGATTGGAAATAGATCCAGTTAACTATCAAAATCTTTTTTTCATGATATTGTATCAATATTCTAACCTCTAGTACAGTTCGGCAAGAAAGGATTGCCAGGCATTTTTGTTTCATCTGACCATATGGTATTCTCCCAATGCTCCTCTGGATCATCGAAATGCTCTCTAGCAAATATCAGACGAGCTCAGACATGTACTGGACATGTACAAATCTTTTATTTGTAAATTCTTCGTCTCCTTTTGGCAGCACATCCATAAACATCCTCTTTAGTCATCCTCTTTTCCTCCTGCCGGCACCTCCATCCTCATAATTCTTGTACCAGTATACTGCATGTCCCTCCTCTGCACATGTCCAAACCATCTCAACCTAGCCTCCCTCACCTTGTCTCCCAAAACATCCTACATGTGCCGTCCCATTTTCCCATTTCTAATCCTGTCCATCCTAGTCACCCCAATGAAAATCTCAGCATCTTCAACTCTGCCACCTCCAGATCCGCCTCCTGTCTTTTTGACACCACCACTGTCTCTCAACCATACAACATTGCTAGTCTCACTACAGTGATATAAACTTTTCCCTTTCACTCTTGCCGAAACTAGTCACAATTCACTGCTGCCACTCTTTTCCACTTGTTCCTCCCTGCCTGCACTCTTTTCACTTATCTAACGCACTCTCCGTTACTTTGCACTGTTGACCGCAGGTACAAAAACTCTTCCACCTTCACTACCACCTCTCCCTGCAACCTCATCACTTCATTCCCTTCCCTCTCATTCACACACATGTACTCTGTCTTACTCCTGCTGACTTTCATTCCCCTTCTCTCCAGCGCATACCTCCACCTTTCCAGATTCTTCTCAATCTGCTCCCTATCCTCACCACATTTGTAAATTACTGTGTCACATAAGTATTTGATAACTTGAGTCAAAAAAACTAATTTGGTACAGAAGCCTTAAACAATTACTGAGGTCAAACAGTTTCTGTAGTTATTCAGCAGGTTTGCATACACTGCAAGAGTGATTTTGACCCACTCCTCCATTAGTAGGTATGGTAATATTGGGATGACTCCCATGACCAGGTGCTACTAATTTAGAATTATGAGCAGAGTGTAGCTGGACTATTTAAAATCAAAACAAAAGGTATTTGAGGGTCATGAATCTGGCTGATAAGGAAGTGATCAGATACTTATTTGACACAGTAATTTACAAATAAATAGTTAAAAAAAATCATACAATGTGATTTCTGGATTTTTATTTTTAGATTCTGTCTCTCACAGTGGAAATGCACCTATTCTGAAAATTCTAGAATACTTTTTGACCTCAAAGTATATTGTAGGGCCATTATGTTCCATATTTATAAATATTGTTGCAAATTCTAGACTCTCAAGCTCAAAGCTGATTTACACATTTTTACATGTTTCTTTGATATAAATGAGTAGTGCTGTGTTTTCTACTACAAAGTGAAGTTTTAGGCACTTTTTATAATTAAAGTAATCAGCTGATACGTTCATGCAGCTGCAAAGCTGTTTAGCGAATAAAATCACAGTAGATCCTTATTGTTTGATGAAAGATATAAACCATCTCGTATAGCACCACTGACTGTTGAGTATGTGCACTAACTGTTTCTTTCTGATTTAATGCTTTGCCCTGTTTCCATGGGGGTATGGATCAGTGACATGCAGTCAGGGGAGGCAGGTGAGGCTCAGTCTCACTTGTAATCATGGAAATAAAAAATAAATGAAAAGGTTATATTTATTCAGTGTTAGTTTTTTTTGTGAAGTTGACCTTCACAATTTCTGAAATTGTTTTTCAAAATTACTTAATTTCCCCATTTGCCATTCAAATATTAAGAAGAGTCTCACTGGGGATTTTGCAATCACTATTGTAAAGGCTCCCGTAGTTTTTCTTCTGATTAAAAAAATGATGCTTTAACTGATATAAACATCTCGTTCGTTTTACAACACCACATGAACGTTAATCTCTTCACATAACGTCATGACATCGTAAAAAACTAAAACAACATTCTGATACATAGTGTACATTAATGCATTAATCCGTGTACATTATCCGATGAATTCTAAAGATTAAACTACATACCGTGTGCACTTTCCAATCAGAAATAGAATTTAGAAGATAATTAATGAGGCATTCTTTTTAACAAACACTTGCTAATGGATAGCTCTCAGCATGTGCATTTTCTTTGTGGATCAAATATTCAAATGGAATGTGACAATTTCAATGATGAACATTTCTCTATTGCACATCTTTATAATGCAAATATTTAAATGAACATTTATGCAGTATACCTCATTCGTGAACTAATACCATTCTACAAAGGTTTTAACCAAAAACTGCAAAAAGTGAGGCACGCAGTTCTCCTGCCTCATAGTGATCCCAGGGATTCACTGAGGGACTTTTAACACTGAAGAAAAAAAAGGACGACTTTTACACAATACCACCATGAGCGGCGCATGGACATTTATAAGTAAAGGTAAGATAACGTTTTAATACCTTATTTTTCTACGTTACAATTTGTGTATGTAAAGAATGCTTATATAAAATGTTAACACGTTAACTGTTAAATGTCACCAATCAAGTGTTGAATAAGCTCCTCTCTAGGGTTCATATATTTGTAGATTTGACTGCGATGATGTCATTGCCTTACCAGACATGAACCTCAATGCACGTCACTGGTATGGATAAATGTGTAGATTATTAATATAATTAGGTAGTGTATAGGTGGGTATGGGGAACATCAGGGAACAATCAATAACTCAGAGAAAATACACTTCATACTTCATAATCAGATGAGCATCAGTTTGTTTTTCCTTCCTTGTCATTTTTGCTTGCTTCTTAGAGATAGATATGTTGTAACATTTATTTTATAATAAAGCAAATGAATTCATTCGTTTTTAATGTCTGGAAATAGGTAAGTAACTTTATTGTAGAAAAATAACCCTGTTTTGTTCCAGGTTTTTTTTTTTTTTTAGTTGAACCCAATTGGAGCCACATTTAACATTTTGTTTCCTTGCACTGGCATGGCGCAGTGATAGGCTACACATTTAAAGTAAATTTACGTGCTACACATGAAAACTCAAACTGTTTTAATACCTATTTAACTAACCACAGAATAAATTATTAATACATAACCCTTGTATTAACTAGTGGTGGGAAAACTTTATAATCCGATTTAAGAATCGATTCTTATTCGACACTTTATTCTAATACTACTGCAAGGTAAATACTTGTTTACATTTTAGCCAAAATTGGAGTTTCTATGTTTTTTTAATCTAGCTGGAAGAATTTCTGCATGACAATACAATTCATTTTAAAAAAGATGATTTGCTTTCATGAATGTTTCTATTAGGGATGTCCCGATCAGGGGTTTTTGCCCCCGAGTCCGAGTCATTTGATTTTGAGTATCTGCTGATACTGAGTCCCGATCCGATACACACCTATATAATGCAAAAAATTCATTTTCAAGCTTCCGTGTTCTACTTTGCCGGCATTTAACCAATAGCGTCTCTGCAACAAAGTGATGTCATGCCGCGCGCGTTGTTGTTTCTGTGTGGAGTCAAGAGGTGTAACTGTCCCACCGCATAACTATAGATTTGTTAAAAAATAGTGTGTGTGTGTATATATATGTATATATATATATATATATATATATATATACACACCACGTAATCGGGTCCGATATCTGGACGTCCCTAGTTTTTATTAATAATGTGGTGTTCAGGATGAGATTTGCTAGAGAACACGGTCGCTTCTCAACAAGAAGGTCACGGGTTCAATTCCAGGGCCATAAATCTTTGTGTGGAATGTTTCCCAGCGCTTTCGTGGGTTTTCCTGGGTATTATAGTTTCCTCCCACAGTACAAAAACACGTACATTAGGTTGAATGGTGATTCTAAATTGCCCATAGGCGTGAGTGTGTGTGATTGTTTGTCTATGTGTAACCCTGCCTCACGCCCTATGTGCACTGGTATTGGCTTTAGGAGACCCCAGTGACCCCGAATTGGGGAATTTAGAAGAATAAATCCTTGGTATGAAACATTTACATTTACAGTATTTGGCAGACGCTCTTATCCAGAGCGACTTACAAAAGTGTCAAAACCATACTGTTGCTCACAGATGGGCACCTCTTCCCTCAGCCTCAGCCTGGCTTCCACTACTTTCCCATAACTTTATGGTGTGACTCATCAACTTTATTCCCTTGTAGTTACTGCACGCTTGCACATCTCCCTTATTCTTAAAAATCGGTAACAGAACACTCCATTCCTCAGGCATCCTCTCACCTTCCAAAATCCTGTTAAACAATTTAGTCAGAAACTCCACTGCCATCTCTCCTAAACATCTCCACGCTTCTACTGGAATATCATCTGGTCCAACCGCCTTTCCAGTCTTCATCCTCTTAATCCTTTCCACTCTTCATCCTCTCACTTCTGCCTTACTAATCCTATACACTTCCTGCTCCACCATCTCCACATCATCCAACCTTTTCTCTCGCTTATTCTCCTCATTCATCAGCTGCTCAAAATACTCTCTCCACCTTCTCAACACACTCTCCTCACTAGCCAAAACATTACCATCTGTATCCTTTATTGCTTTAACTTGCAGTACATCCTTCCCATCTGTCTCTCTGCCTGGCCAACCGGTACAAATCCTTTTCTCTCTCTCTTTAGTGTCCAACTTCTCATACAGCTCCTCATATGCCTTTTCCTTAGCTTTTGCCACCGCAGGTGCTCTTCACCTGCTTGCCTCATCTCCTTATACTCCTGTCTACTTTTCTCATCTCTCTGCCGATCCAAATTCTGTTTCGCTTCTGCAGTCATTCAACAACTCTTCATCACAACCGTTTTAACCGTTGCAACTAAACAAGGGTTTAGTAACCTTTGTGGTTTAAAATTGGAACCTTAAAGTGCTTTATACACTATTGCCAAAGGTTTGTGGTCATCTGATCACAGTTACAGTTAGACATTTTGTAGACGCTCTTATCCAGAGAAACTCACATTTGGTCTGTTTTTTACAATTGAGAATTTGTGGGCTAGGGGCCTTGCTCAAGGGCCCACAGGGGTTGCTTGGTGGTGGAGGATGGAATTGAATCCTGATCTTTCTGGTAATAGTCCAACACCTTAACCACTATTCTTCTAGTAAGAATGTCCACTATAGTTTTAGGGTTGAATGTAAGATGCTTCTTGTAGCTATCTACCTAATCAGTCTGAGGAAAGTTGGCATATGGTTCTTTCTTAGAATGCTTTTTTTCAGAAACATATCTTCAGCTGAACTTTTCATCTTTCCAAAGAAAATTATTACAGAAGTTCTGGGGGTCTTACAAAACGCACAAAAACTTTAATACATCAGCTTTCATTCTCACGGTGGTTATCCAATAAAGGTTTGGCTGTTAATCCCCTTCCCCTCACCATCACACAAACTAACCAAGAGTGCAGATACAAGCAGGCAATTGGGTAACTGGAATAATTTGCATGAGTGCCAATGGGCATTCCTGCTATTGTACTATTAAGTCTGTAAAATATTCCACTACACAGCATACATTAACACAGTTACTACTTCTCCTTTAGGCTGCTCCCATTAAGGGTCACCACAGTGGATCACTCTTCTCCACACTACCCTTTCTTCTACATCTGCCTTTATCACCCCAACTACCTGCGTGTCTTTCCTCACCACATCCATAAACTTCCTCCTTGGTCTTTATTTCCTCCTACCCTCCTACCTCTATCCACAGCATTCGTCTACCAATATACCACATGTCTCTCCACTGCACATATCCAAATCGTCTCAACCTAACCTCCCTCACTTTGTCTCCAAAACATCATAAATGGGCTGCACCTCTAATAAACTCTTTTCTAAACCTGTCAATCCTTGTCACTCCCAATGAAAATCTCAACATCTTCAACTCTACCACATCCAGCTCCTCCTCCTGTCTTTTTGACAGTCATTGTCTCTAAATCTAACAACATTGTAGGTATCACTACAGTTCTATAAAATTTCCTTCATTCATTCTTACACCCTGCCTGCACTCTTTTCTTCACTTCTCGAACACACACTATTACTTTGCACTGATGACCCCAGGTACCCCTCTACCTTCACTCCCTGCAACCTCACCACTCCACTGCCTTTTCTCTCTTTCACACACACATGTACTCTGTCTTGCACTTAATAACACAATTACAGTTTTTAGAATTACTAACCAAACTATTGCTGATTGTTTTTTACTGTAGAAGGAAACCCACGCAAGAACGGTGAGAACAAACTCTGCACATAAAGACCCTTTGTACGAAAATCGAACCTGGGACTTTTTTGCTGTGAGGCGACCCTGCTAACCATCGCGAGTCTGTTTCTTTAAACAAAACGACGATTCCAGCACCGAGACAGGCGGGCAGCACCGTGTCGCTGCACTCAAAAAGCCGCAATACGAGCACAAGCGTGTGTGTGTGTGTGTGTGTGTGTGTGTGTGTGTGTGTGTCTCTTTAACACAACGAAGTCGAAGCGATCACTGTGCCGCAGAAACGCACACACGGAACATGTGACATTGAGAAACAAGGCGGCGGGGTAACTGCCCTTCCTTTGAGCTGGACAGCTGCTGTATTCTGGGCGGTGTGGCTGTTCCACTGATACAAATATTTTCTTTCAACTTCAGCAGAAACAGCTCACAAAACGGGACGCGATTCACCCCGACGAGGAAAAGCATGGAATAGACAGAAGTTACAGATGAACAAAAGCTGTGCTTCTATTGATTTATCGCAGCAGCTTAAATCGTTTAATAATCTTCAAACCGGAAACTGGATTGGACGGAAGAGCGCAAGATGTCAATTCCGGTAAGAAAATTAATATCAGTTCTGTTTTATCAATCCTGCCTTAACCACACGACGCAATGTGACCAGATATCTAAACAAAAGGAAGGGAATCAGAAATTCAGAGAAAATCTTTAAAATGAAAGCGTTCCGTCAGGTAAAGTTATGTTTTAGAGGGTTTAAAATGTTTTTGAATCAGTCTCTGATTATTGGTACTGCGCATCTGTGCAAATTGTTCCTACACGGTGTGTGTGGAAGTGGAACACACCCTGTACAATGTACATTACAGCTGATACAATCTGTCAGAAACTAGAAACCACACCAAAGCATGTTCAGCTGTAAAAACGCACCTATTTACGGTGCGAATACACACGTCAGGATTCTTGTCACGATGGGGACCAAAATGTTATAAATTTAAACTGGGTGATTTTTTTGAGAAAGTTAAAATGCAAAAAATGTTAGGGAAAGTGGGTAGAAAATACAGATACAGTATACCAACATTGCGTGTGGGTGGGTGGTCATATCCGGGATGTCAATCATTCTTTGCTGTCTAGTCTAATCATAAGTCATAGAATAAACATTATGATCAAGAGCTTTACAAATGTAACTGTTTCCCAAACTGCAGTGAAAAATATAATTGAATTTTTTCCCCCTTAATCTTATGCAAGCAGTTACTTTTCTTTAAAGGAAAACTCATGGCTGTAACTGTGTGTTACTCAGCGTGATAAGATACTGCGACCGAACAGAATAACAGAAATAGCGCTGTACTGTAATGTGCGAAATGCGCATGCGCAACGGCTATGTCATCGCGCGTACTTGTTAGAGAGCTAATATTACGCTAAATACAGTTTGTGGACTGATTTTTTTTTTTTACTGTTATTTTACATTAACAGTGACTACTTAGTTGAGACAAATAGGCAAACTGGTACCAAACAGCTACCCAGATCTCTTACATTGGTATCAAATTATTTGTGCCAGCTGTTAGATTTTAAGGTGGAAATGACTGAGTGCGATCCCACGACAGACGTCAAGAGCTGATGAAAGCCAACACTGTTGTCCTGTATAGTGTGCGTATAATTTCCATCACCGCCATAAGTGGGAACATTTTCTGGGAACAATTTCCTGCTCCATTATACACAGTGAAGAGGAAATATCCTTTTATCTACACACTACAGTCTTCATCCTTCAGCTTTCACCATCTTTATTCTCTTTTCTTTCCTCTCTTTTCTTCTTCCTAACCTCCAAAGCCATCCTACAGACCACCGTCCGATGCTGTTTAGCTGCACCATCCTCTGCCACCATCTTACAGTCTCCACAATCTCTTTCAAGTTATCTCTCCTGTACAAAATATAGTCCACCTGTGTGCAACTTCTTCCACTCTTATATGCTATAATATAAGAGTGCCCTTCTTAAAATATTTGTTAACCACTGTGATCTCCATCCTTTTAGTAAAATCTACCACCATCAGCCTTTTCACATTCCTCTCCTTAAGGCCATACCTACCCATCACCTCTGTTCCCTTTACCAACATGACCATTTAAGTCTGCTCTTATCACCAATCTTTCATGCCTAGCTACACTCTCCACTACTCTTAACTCAATCCAGAATCTTTCCTTTTCCTCCATCTCACAACCTACTTGTGGCGCATAAGCACTGATGCCATTCCACCTGGTCTGAACACACAACATATCCACCTTTCTACGCTCCATTATGTCAGCTAACTCTGACATGATGGAGCATAGAATATATTGGTATTATAACCTTTACCAGTTATGATACCAACATTTAAAGTACCCACCATATCCTCCACTCTCCTACACTTCTCCTTCCCCTGCCATCTCTGTATTGGCCGTTGTTAAACTGGACCTTGACCAATTTGGTATGAAATTTTTATTCGTGATTTGCGCATTTTAGGCTGGGTGCCCTTTCTAACACAACCCTTCCCATTTATCCGGGCTTTATACCGGCACCAAGAATGCCCTGGCTTGTGCAACCCTAATGGCTGGTTGAGTACACACAAGAGTAAATGTCCAAATTGCATCCAAAATGTCAATACTGGCCATCATTATTTTCCAGCACTTCTTTAACACTCTTGTACATAGAGTTCACCAACATTTCATAGGTTAACACTAAAATCCTATTCCACTCCTCCATGACGACATCACAGAGATGGTGGATGTTGCAGACCTTGCTTTGAGGGTGCTCAATGGGGTTTAGGTCTGGAGACATGCTTGGCCAGTCAATCACCATTACCCTCAGCTTCTTTAGCAAGTAAGTGGTTGTCTTGGAGGTGTGTTGGAATACTGCCCTGCAACTCGGTCTCCAGTATGTCCAGTATCTCACAGTACATGTTGACCTTCATGGTTCCCTTAATGAAGGGTAGTTCCAAAGTGCCGGAAGCACTCATGACACTTCCATGCTTAACTGTAAGCAAGACACACATGTTTATGTTTTCTGCCACACACGCTTGAAGCAAAAGTTTATCTTGGTCCACAGTCTGCATGTCTTCAGCAAACTGTTTGTGGGCTTTTTGTGCATCCTCTTTAGAAGCATCTTCCTTTTGGGACTCTCTGAGGATGAACTTGACAGACCTGCACACAGTCCTGACCTCAACTCGATAGAACACCTTTTGGATTAATTAGAACAGAGACTTTGCTTTTTGTCCAGCATCAGTATGTGACTCTATGAAGACACTCCTAAACCTTTCCCTGAAGAGTTGAAGCTGTTATAGCTGCAAAGAGTGGGCAGATGTAATTTTGAACCCTATGGATTAGGAATGGGATGTTACTTAAATTCATATGTGCGCCAATGCGGGTGAGAGAATACTTTGTTATATAGTGTGTCATGTACAATGGTTCGTCTTTATCATTACTGCAGTCAGACCAATAAAAATTGTGTTGCCTATGAAAGCATCACTTTTTTTTTTTATACAAACCTGATTCCTGATAATAAAAACAGAATGCAATGAAGTGGGAGTTTCAAATTTCAATCTTTTATTCAGCATAAAATATAAATGTGATATTATAGATAACATTTAAGGTTCATGCATACACAAAACTCCCACTGCCACCTAGCTTATTACTATAGGCATCCATGGAATAATTGTGATTCTTTAGTTAGTTAGTTGCCATCACTGCTGTTAGCATCAAATTAATCTTACAAACTAATCAGATGTCTGTGCCAATGTGCCTATGTCTTGCACCCAATTCTTGTAGTTCAGTTTGGAAAATCTCTTTTCTGCCACTTGAGTTGTGTAGTAGGAGGCTAAGTGGGGCACACTGCAGCCAGGTCCAAACAAATACACACACACACACACACACACACACACACACACACACACATACACACATACACACACATACACATACACATACA
>JAOTRA010093844.1:0-11703 GCA_026260255.1 Pseudolaguvia tuberculata
CATGGTGGACCTGCCGAGAGATATAATCCAGCAGCAGCAGCTCACTCCAACAGTTATGGAATCAAGACAGGTTTATTTTTTGTTAATGATTTGTCTGTGACTAAACTGTACTTCGGGTTCAATTATCCTACTTGTCTCAGTGGATTTATTACAGATTAACATAATGAATGAAATTATGGACAATTGTGCTACCTACATTTATACACAGGACACCCTTAGGATTCATTGTATATTTCCAGCAGGAAACAGAAAAACATGATTTTACCGCTAGTGATTCTGATACCAAATATGTGTTAAAACTGAGGAATAACTGCAGTGACTACAAATAAGTCTAAAGTGTAAAACACACACTGCTTTTTATCTTGTAAAGTATGATACATACCATATATACATTCATGAGATTTTATACAAATACCAAATCTCCCATCAGAAAGGTTAAGAGAAATTAGAAATCTATTCATGTTAATAATAATAAATATAGAATAAAAAAAAATTAAAAACATAATATAATTAATATTGCGCTGAACAACTTTTATGCACGGTTTGAGGTACTAAACGACGTCACAGTGAGGAAGAACATCCCTCATCATACTGTGTGGTCTGTCTCACCACAACCGATGTGAGGAAAACTTTACATGGCATGAACCCACAGAAAGTTGCTGTACCAGACAACATTCCTGGAAGAGTACTTGTAATGACGCGGTGATTGCAGAAAATAGAGTCGGATCCATAATGCAGTGAAGCTGTGAGGTTAATTCCCAAAGAGTGGTGCGGAACCATGTGGGTGGCGCCTCGTCTGCTGATGCCGCGTGAGGGGTGGAGCCCGGCCAGCCACCTTACATAGCCCCCCTCTCTAAAGGACCCCCCCTGGTGTCCTCCAAGGCACAGAAAAAAACATCCAAAAAAAAAGAAAAAAACCCAAAAGGACCGAAACACTGTCCCAGAACCAAAATACACAGACATAACAGACAGGGGTTACAAGGCAGAACGAGTAGGCAAAACCGGTCAAAGCACCCGGGAGCAACAAGGACCGGGAAGGAGACAAAAAAAAAAAATAAAGCCAGGGAACACAGAAGTGACAGAAACCAAAGTAAAAAGAAGAGACCATGGGAGAAGGCACATGTACACAACAGGGGAAAGAGCAACAAAGGAGAGACAGATTGGGGCCGAACGAGAGACTGGGGAAGGAAAGATGGGGAGGCAGCGAAAAAGAAAGTACACAGATAATGCAAGGACATAGCAAATTAACAAAAACATGACGTGATCAGGGCAAGAGTGGTGACAAAAACACACTAACACAAAAACATAAACAAAGAAATGGACCGAACTCATAGTCTCTTGAGGGACGCGTGCTCGAGAACTGTCCAGGGGCAAAACAGGAGACACTGAATGGGACACCGGAGCAAGGACTGAAGGGGGACGCCAAAGCAGGGACCGAAGGGGACGCCTCTGGAGGGACTGAAACGGACGCTGGAGGGACTCTGGAGGGACCGAAAGGGGCTTCAGAAGGGACCAGCAAAGACGAAAGTTCTGAGCCTGGCAAAGACAAAAGTTCTGATGCGGGCGCAGGCGAAGGCTCTGATGCAGACGCAGAGGGCTCTGATGCAGACACCGACCCTGGCTCGATAGGTCCTGAAAAGACCTCCGAAATCCAATGCAGAAAGTTCTTAATGTCCACTGGTTGCAGCCAGTATAAATCCCATACAGCAGCTATAGCCAGTAATGCCTCGTCACTTAACAATATGAAACATTCACACTACTCTGAGCTGAATGGTTTAAGAAAAGAATCCATCAACTCGTGACTTCCCGCTGGATCCGTGGAAGGTGGGTTATTCTGTAACGGCGCGGTGATTGCAGAAAATAGAGCCGGATCCATAATGCAGTGATGTTTATTCCCAAAGAGTGGTGCAGATATATATAGTGAACACGTAAACAAAACACGGACACCCGAAGACACTATAAACAAAACGAGAAAATATACACATCCAAAAGTTCCAAAGTTCCAAAATGTCTGCTAAACTAGAATCACACTGTACTTACAATAAACCACGACGCGCTTACCAGCCTATGTGGGTGGCGCTTCGTCTGCTGACGCCGCACGAGGTGAGGAGCCCAGCCAGCCCCCTTACAGTATTCAGGAAGTGAGCAGATTAGCTGGCAGATGTCTTTATACACATCTTCAACATTTCCCTGAGCAGCACTGTCCTTCCTCCCTGCCTAAAAACCAACACCATTGTCCCTGTACCAAAAACATCTACAGTATCTTCAATGACTATTGTCCCATTACACTCTCACATCATTAAGTGCTTCAAGAGGCTTGTCATGAGGCACATAAAGACCCTATTGCCACCATCACTGGACCCACTGCAATTTGGGTATAGTCCCAACCGCTCCACAGACGATGCCATCACCATGACTCTTCACCTTGCACTAACAGGTTGAAAGAAAGACACTTCTGTACGAATGCTGTTCATAGACTTTTCAACATTCAACATTATTATCCCTCAGCAGCTGATTCAGAACCTGAGCACGCTGGACATAAACACCTTCCTTTGCAATTGGATCCTGGATTTCCTGACAAGGAGACCTCAGTCAGTCTGGATCCGGAACAGCACCTCTAGTACCACCACACTGAACACAGGAGCTCCACAGGGCTGTGTGCTCAGTCCACAGCTGTTCACCCTTGCTGACTCACGACTGTGCAGCAATGAACAGTTCAAACCACTGCTTAACATCGACAGATACCAAGCAAAGATCGTTAAAAAAAACAAATACTTTGGTGTTCACCTGGCAGATAACCTCAGGTCAACTCAACACCAACTCCAGCTATTATCCGACTAACATTTGGTGATTTATTTTTTTAAAAGACAAGTGAGCAATTGTGGGTTAAAGGCCTTGATTGAGGGCCCACAGTGGTTGCCTGGAGGTACGAATCGAACCCCAGTCTTTCTGGTATTAGTGCAACACCGTAATCACTAGGAATAACCTTATCACACGTCACTTTAATTTCATCTGCCTATTCTGATGTTTCTTTTTGCATCTAAACTACCTCTTTTAATAATGTTCATTCATTTATTTTCTTACTCGCTTACTCCCGTAATCAGGGTCTGCTGCGCCTATCCTAGCACACATAGGGCGAGAGGCGGGGGTACAGCCTGGACAGTTCGCCATTTCATCTCAGGGCAACACAGACAAATAACCATTCAAACATACATTCACTCCTATGGACAATTTAGACTCACCAATTGGCCTAATCTGCATGTTTTTTGACTGTGGGAGGAAACTGAGGAACCCGGAAGAAACCCACGCAAGCGTGGGGAGAACATGCAAACTCCGCACAGAAAGATCCAGGCCCGGGATTTGCCGAGTGAGGCAACTGAGCTATCGACTATGCCACTGCACCGCCCTTTTAATAGTAGGTCATTCGAAATATTTTTTTTGCAACTACCTCACTACCAATCTCTGTCTTTGTGTTATTGTCCTTATCTGCTGTCTTTTTCTTTTACATACTTGTCTCACCGTTTGCACAATTACAATAAAAATGTCTGAATGTCTGTAGCACCATGGTCCTGGGGAAACGTTTCATTTTACTGTATACTGATCCATCATTTCTGGTTAAATTGACAATAAAACTTCTTTGACTAATGGTCATACAGACTGCGAAGGCAGCATATTTAACCATACTAAGCATTCACTTTCTGATCCTGTTTATGATTACTGACCTCCTGCCTGTTTTCCTATTTTTGCTACCTGCGTTGCGATTTGGATTTGTCTGCCCAATTTATCTGCTTATCAGTGTTTCGACATCTGCCTGCTTGACCACTTCTAACAAACGAATCTTGAGTGAATTGCTAACGGTGTGCTCCTGCATCATGGAACCGGCTAACACTACATTAAACATGTACTGCTGATTTGCATCTTCATACCTGAAATAAATGGCTGAAATCAAGAAACAAGCTGGTTGTACTTTTTTTTTTTCTCTTGTCAAATGTAATTGAGTAATAAAAGGGTGTGGAATGATTATTTCCTCAAGAGTAATATGGGTTACAAATTTTTCAGATTTTGAATAGTAAACCATTTTCTACAAGCTTACACATCAGCTTCATGGAACAGGGCATTAATGCCATTTTGGGTCTAGTCCTGACTATAAAAAAGGTAGTTGGGCAGCTGGTGGTCAGAAGTAAAAAAAAAAATCTGTTCAGAAACAAAGAGGGCACTGTTTAGTTAAGGTAATGTATGTAAATGCAATGTTGTGTAGCTTACAGACATCTGCAACTGAACAGAAGATGTCTTAATGGGAATTTGAAGCCTAAGATAATTTTTTGTTATTCTGCTGTAAATATGGTGAAATGTGTCAAACACACAAGATTTTCAGTTTTTTCAGATATTTGCACAAGAGAAGTTATCTTTAGAAAAAAAATGTGTTAAGTAAAAAGCCTTAGGTGTTCTCTGCATCGCTTTTGTTTCATGCCAGGAAACTCAGTATGCAATTTCAGGACTCAGAAAAGAAAAATAGATATACAAATTCAATTAGAGCAATTCATAATTGAATTACGGAAAAGCCTTCCTTGAGAGGCAAAAAAAGTTAGAATACATAGTAAAAGGGCTATTTCAAATCATTCATTCATTAATTCATCTTCTAACCTGCTTATTCTTTAATTTGTGGTCACAAGAGTCTGCTAGACATAGGGAGAGAGGTAGGGGTACACCCTGCACAGGTCACCAGTCCATTGCTAGGCCACACAAACATTTTAGATTTAGAATCACTAATCAACCTAATGTACATGTTTTTGGACTGTGGGAGGAAACCGGAGTACCCAGAGGCACATCAAATGTACATAGTTGGATTTAAAATGCTATAGAAAAGGATTAAAAATTTGATTTTCTTTGGGTTTTATATTACATGTTCTGAGTCACCTAATCAATGACCTTAATTGATTATAAATGAACTTACATGATTTGGAATCGAACCCGGGACCTTCTTGTTGACAGTCAACCGTTTTAACCACTACAGCACCATGCTGCCCCAAATCATGTACGTTAATCTATAATTAATATAAATTATGAGACCAAGAACAAGTAAAGCAAAACCAAAGAAAATGTTCAGTTTTAAAGCTTTTTAATAGAATTTCAAATCCTGTTATGTACATTTTTACATTATGTTTTAGCATCTCATTTGTAGAGAAGTTGGAACAGACTGTTTACACTAAATTACACATTGAAATGCAACTACTTAAAAGTTTAAGAATAGTTAGTTTCTTAGCATATTCTATACTGTAATAAGCAGCGGCAAGCAGTCAGGGCCAAGGGTTTCTCCACTGGCCTAAACAATATAAAGAGCAGAGCTATCTTCACAACCGAAATTCTAAAAATTGTTGCATTGCTTCTAGAACATGCATGCGCTGGTTATATAATTAGAAAATCTACAAAAAGATTCAATTTAAGAAGTGAAACTTGTATTATAGGGCGGAGCGGTGGCCTCACAACAAGAAGGTCCCGGGTTCGAATCCCAGGCCATGGATCTTTCTGTGCGGAGTTAGAATGTTCTCGCTTGCATGGATTTTCTCCGGGTATTCCGGTTTCCTCCCACAGTCCAAAAACATGTAGTTTAGGTCGATTGGTGATTCTAAATTGTCCATAGGAGTGAATGTGTATGTGAATGGTTGTTTGTCTATGTGTTTCCAGGTGATGGACTGGCGTATGCAAGACATGTCGCATTTCTTGCGTCAAGCCACTCTTCAACAACAGGCAGTGTCAGAAGCGCCTTTGCTAAAGGCAAAAAGGACTGTTGAGTGACAGTTATGTTCTCTCATGAAAGTAAATTTTAATTTCCTTTGGAAATCAGCATGCCAGTGTCTGGTTCACTGTACACTTTCAACAGACAGTGATGGTTTGAGGTGCCATGTAATCTGCTGATGTTGGTCCACGGTGTCCTGAAGTGTTTTCTGAAGTCCAAGGTCAACGCAGCTGAATATCAAGATGTTTAAGAGCACTTCATGCTTCCTGCTGCTGACCAAATTTATGGAGATGCAGATTTATTTTTTTAACCTTTTTTAACAACCAACGCCTGACCTTAACTCCGTAAAAAATAAACTATGGGTTAGTGTGAACAGGTAGATGCAATATGCCAGACCCAACAATGCAGAATAGCTGAAGGCCAGTATCAAAGCAACCTTGGCTGATCGACTGCATGGCATGCTGCATTACTGCAGTAATTCAGGGAAAAGTATTGAGAGCTGCACGTGTTCATACTTTTCAGTTGGCTAAAAATTCATTCTTTGTATTGGTCGTAAGTAATATTGTAATTTTCTGAAATGCTGAATTTGGGTTCTCATAATCATAAATTAAAAGAAAAACATTTGAAATCAGTCGGTGGGGAATGATAGTACACATTATACAAGTTTTACTTTTACAGTAGAATTAGTGAAATAAATCAACTTTTTGCATATATTCTAATTATATGACCAGCACCAGTATATGTGTATGTTAGATTTTCTGTCCAATCAGATTCCAGTTTCTATGTGCGGCCATGTTAATGCAATGCCAGTCTGGTATTACAAAGACAGCAGTGCTGGTTCATGTAACTTTAAAGTGTATTAGTAGTGGCACATTGCTAATTGGGTAATGTTATATTATTGTTTCGTTAACCACCATCTCCTCCAGAAGCAACCTAACATTCATTTATTCATCTAACGCACATATTCCCTAATTCGGTGTCAGGTAGGTCTGCTGGAACCTTTGCCAGCTCACATAGGGCAAGACGCAGGGGTAAACTGTATTTTACTTAGAAGTAATGTAACATTTAAGATAAATATTGATTCTGAACCACTTCACGCATTTCAAATAAAGCAGCACATTTGGCACATGTTTTCATTTTACTAATATCTGTCTGAAACCAGAATTGCTTTTACTCACTCCGCCAACTCTTTCAAAATGCTCAGAGTCATGCTCAAAGTCGATAAGCTGGCCATTAAAGGCCCAGGAGAAGCCCACATCCAGCGCTGGATCTGCAGTCACCTGGCAGGGCAGCACGATGCTCTCACCCACCATTATCTCCATGCTGCTAGGTCCTTGCGTAATTCTGCTCGGCTCTGCAAAACATAAACCCAGCCATCTTATCACTGATGTATCTCTCACACCACTATCATGTCGGGAATAATGTATTATGCTATTCAAATCATGTTATCACTGACAAAATTATATGTATGTTAATGCAAATTACATGCATTGGTATTTGTGTTGGTTCCAGTATTAAAAGGTATACATACAAGGAGCATAAAATAAAAACAATGTATTACAGAGCAATTAAGAAAGGTATCAGACATTTAAATCTGATTTACATTTTGCATTTTGTGTGTGAAGTCTTTATATATATGTAAATAGGATTTTTTTAAACTCAAAAGCTGAGAATTTCTGTTGACCTGGTGTGAAAAAGGGTGCTTTTACTAAATACTGAGCAAAGGCTCTGAATAATTAAGACCATGTAATTTTAGTTTGTCTTTTGAAATAAATCAGCAAAAATGTCAACAATTTTGTCAATATGGAGTGCTGTGTGTACATTAATGAGGAAAATAAATAAACTTAAATGATTTTAGAAAATGGTTGCAGTAAACCATTTAAGGTAGTCTGAATTTTTCCGAGGGCGGCGCAGTGGAATAGTGGATAGCACGGTCTCCTCACACCAAGAAGGTCCCGGGTTCGAATTCCGGGCCGGGGATCTTTCTGTGCTGAGATTGCATGTTCTCCCCGCGCTTGCGTAGGTTTCCTCCGGGTACTCTGGGTACCTCCCACAGACCAAAAACATGCAGATTAGGTCGATTGATGATTCTAAATTGTCCAAAGGAGTGAATGTGTGTTTTTTAATGGTTGTATGTCTGTGTTGAGATGGACTGTCCAGGGTATACCTCTCGCCCTATGTGTGCTGAGATAGACTCAGCAGACCTCTGTAACCCCGAATTTGGGAGTAAACGGGTAAGATAATGGATGAATGAATATTTCCGTACCCATTGTAATGAGAAAATGTAGTGGATGTGTAATTTCAACTAAGTAAACTAACCTTAATTAAATACTAAATTACGTATATCCACTAGATTTATATTAGAATTTGCGACCCTTTATTTAAATTGTTAATTCTTAACTTTTACAATGCTTTCAGGTTTTTCTAATTTAACTGTGTACTCTTTAGTCTGTGCAACATTTTCCACTAGTTAGCAGGCCAACAGGATTATGAGAATGTCAGATGAAACCAAAATACTTTTTGGTAAAAACTGTACTTGTCGTGTTTGAAAGAGAAAGAATACTGGGTTGCATCCAAAGAACACCATACCTACTGTCAAGCATGGGTGTGAAAACAACATGCTTTGGGGCTGTTTTTCTGCAAAAGGACCAGGATCACGAATACATGTAAAGGAAAGAATGAATGGGGCCATGTATTGTCAGTATTGAGATGAACTTTTGATACTGACCACTTATTTTCCACCATGATTTTCTGATTTTGTCTCTCATAGTTGGGATATACCTACGATAAATATTACAGGCCTCTCTCATCTTTGTAAGAGGGAGAACTTGCTCAATTGGTGGCTGACTAAATACTTTTTTGCCCCACTATATGTATTGCTGAATTAAAGTATGATTCCAGATCACTGTGCCTGTATTGTCAAGTGTAATTTGTACGAGTTATGCAAGTTATATTAAATTGTATAGATCATATATTTGATTGTTTAACACTGTTAATTAATCTATTAATAAATAGGCATAGACTAAAAGCAGACATACCATATTTTTAAGGGCACATTGGATTATAAGGTTCATATCAATGAACAGGTATATTTTCATACATTTTCTTACATAAGGCGCACCAGATAAGGAACATTTAAGCAGTGGTATAGAGGGGATTTTTAAAGAAGTGCACTTCCCAGAGGAAACTTCGATAGAGATGCCGGACATTTGTGCCGCATGAGGACAAACAGGGCTAAACCAGGACTGATCCCAGAACTGAAACAGTTTGACTGAACTAATTTAATTGTACAACCATGTTTTTTTAATTTAATTATTTATATATTAAAAATAGACAATTTATATATTGACAAAATTCTAAATTGTCCATAGGAGTGAATGGTGGTTTGTCTGTGTTGCCCTGCGATGGATTGGTGACCAGTCCAGGGTGTACCCCTGCCTCTCGCCCTATGTGCACTGGTATAGGCACCAACAGACCCCCGTGACCCAGAGTTAGGAAATAAGCGGGTAAGTAAATGAATGAATTGATATTCGTGAAAACATCAAGCGTTATTGTTCATCTGTAATATGCTAAACACAAAGTAGGCAATTACCTACATATTCGACTTTATGGAGGAAAAGAGTAAAAAAAAGTTTAATGAGGAAAAATACAGATTGGGTGTTAATAAGCACACTAATCAAAATGACTTAAATGGCATAATTAGACTATTGTAACACAACCCGTATCTATATCCCATAGGGCACATTCCCCTGAGTACTCATTACTTCAATTTCTCACTTATATCACATGCAAGATCAGAGGTTCCCAATGTATTGTTTTGGCTAGACAACTAACTAATCGTGTGTTCTAATTTTGTCTTCACAGTTTCCTGACCTCAACCAGTTCTACGACTCGATTTGGAAGGTTCTTTGTTTTGCTAGTTATGAATTTTAATCTTTATTGTCTTGCTCACAGAATAATTCGCTTCGATCGAATCCAGCAGATATAGTGAGGTTGCAAGCTACAGTTGATTTCCAGTTCATTTCTGTCTCAACTGGCTACGCTACACACTGCTCACAAACTGCCATTTCTGTCTCAACTGGTTACGCTACACACTGCCTAACCGCCACCCACGCCACAGCATCAGAGAACTGCAGTAACCACGGCTAGACAGTATGCACTACAGTTACAAATTTAGCAGACACTTGTCTAGAGGGCCATACAAACAGTAATGAGCATTGTGTTGCATAAGTTACATCTTAGAACTGGGGTCGGGAACCTATGGCTTGTGAGCCAGGTGTGGCTCTTTTGATGATTGCATCTGGCTCGCAGATTTCGGCTTTTCTGATAAAACATAAAATAGTTTCACTTGTTTTAATCCATATATAATTTTCCACTACTCATGTCCTGTTCAGGGCTGATAATTAATAATAAATAATAATTATTAAGGATGTTTGTATATAAACATTAAGGATGTTTGTTCTTGCTTGCTATTCGCCCCGTGTTTTGAGTTCGGTTTAAGTTTCCCCGTGTTTCATGTTTGTATTTTGGTTTCAATTTGTGTTCAGTCTGGGAGTCAATAAATATGTGTTACCTGCAACATGGATCCGATCTCCATTAATCTATTCCATGTCCATTATTTGTATTGGATGATAATAGCTTATGTTGATCTTTGCTGGGTGAACAGGTAAACGCCCTTTTTGAATCAGTCTAAAAATATATCATATGGTTCTCACTGAAATAAATTTCCAAATATTTTGCTTTCATGGCTTTCTAAGTCAAAAAGGTTCCCAACCCCTGTCTTAGAAAATTACACTACTGATACAGATACAAATCACAAAAACAGTATAACTATAAAATAGTTTGTTGCACCATCATTGTGCCAGAATAGAAAAAAGTCTTGATGTAGGCAGGCCTTTAGACCTAGAAGGTGGAACAAGACTTGCAATGGTATGCGCGGAGTGGTGTTCTTAGCTTTGTAGGCAAGCATCAGTGTTTTGAACCTGATGCGTGCAGCTACTGGTAGCCAGTGGAGGGCGCACAGCAGTGGTGTGGTGTGTGAGAACTTGGGTAGGTTGAAAACAACACATGCAGCTGCATTCTGGATCATCTGCAGCAAGTGGATCACATTCAGATGTAAGACCTGCTAAAAGCGAGTTACAGTAGTCAACTTTCGAGATAACTAGAAACTTCCCAAGCAACTGAGCGGCCTAAATGATTATGAAAGAACGCATTCTCCTGAAGTTGAGGAGGACAAACCTGCAGAATCATCTAACATTAGCAAGATGGGCAAGTTTAATGGTTCACCTGAGAACCACAAAGGATTTTGCGCAAATGTCAAATCTTTTTGCAAATCAGACCAACGCTTTTCCTACGGACAATAAAAAAATTCGTTATTATGACTACTCATAGGAAAAGCGTTAGATTGGGCGTCCGTTGTTTGGGATTCTGACAACAGATTCTGGGAGGTTTTTGAATACCCAGTGGAGGGTTTGGATGTTTATGCGCAGCTACTCTAATTACAACAGGGGGCTTAGTATGCTATTACATTCATCTTAGCAGCGCAGAATGGATGGCATGAAGAATCACTTAAGCTGTAGGTTTAAACAGTCCTTGAACAAAGCTTTTAAAGGGAATTAGCATGTAGAAATGATGCAGATTTTTTTACGCAGTCATTCTCCTGCATCTTTGGAGGCCACAGTGCCTATGCAAGTGGGAAGCACCTGTCTGACCTTACAAGAATAATGTCAAAGACGACTGGAGATCCTGTAGACTCACCACCTGCAGGAGGGACCGTAAGGGGCCGGTGCCTTGCGGATTGGGTGGCGGTGGAAGACTGGGTCCTTGGCGACTCAATCTCCGGATGCGGAATTTGGCTCTAGGGACATAGAATGTTACCTCGCTGGGGGGGAGCCTGAGCTTGTGAGGGAGGTAGAAAGGTACCAACTGGATATAGTTGGGCTTGCTTCCACACACAGTTTGGGCTC
>JAOTRA010093862.1:0-11699 GCA_026260255.1 Pseudolaguvia tuberculata
TGTGTGTGTGTGTGTGTGTGTGTGTGTGTGTGTGTGTGTGTGTGTGTGTGTGTGCGTGTGTGTGTGTGTGTGTGTGTCAAGGGTGACAAAGAATATGTGACATATATGATTAGCTCAAGAGTCATCCTTACTGGTTGTATAATGGACACACCCAATTTGGGGTGTCTATTTTACTATTCTTTGTTGTTTTTCGATGGAGACACCTATGTGGGGTGGGGTGGTATAATGGCTACAATTTTCCCCGATTGCCACACAAGGGCACATTCGTCCGAATTCTGATGAACTGATTCCTGTTCCAGGTTAAAGGGCGAAAGCGCCATATTTAAGTTAAAAGTTTGCAAACTCAGGTTGCATATTGTTTGTCATCCTGACCTTACTAAGCGTTCTTTCTGTCTGATGATAATATACCTGTTTGCAGACCTTCTTGTGTTTATGATTACTGCCTACTGATTTGGATTTGTTTGTTTAATCTACCTTATTTTCTGTGTACCGACTTCTCCCTGCCTTACTCTTGATATTAAACGTCTCCATTGCAAACTACTAGTAGCTCACTATTGGTGTGAACTAACCAAACGTTAGTTAAAAATATAAGAAAATTAAAACCCAGTCCCAAATATATGGTATTTTCTGTCCATAAAGAAAATCTAATTTTTCTTTTACACACCGTGTAAAAGTTCAAGCTTTGCCTGATCTGGAGTGGCAGCCAGTTTACCCTCCTTTTGTATTGTGTGCGCTAATTCTGTTTAATGATATTCCAATTTGTGAATGGGGGAAGAGGGCTGCATTTTTGACTGCTAGGTAAGTACTCGAGTTGCATTTGCATTTTGGAGATGAAAGCAGGTAATTTACAAGATTAAATTCATCAGGAAATCTGTGGATGCATAATTAATAAATGATAGTGTCAGAGAGAGGTTGAGCATGAGCAGTCGTTGAGTTGGAAATGGAGTTGGACGTGCCAGCGGAAGTGCAAAGTGGTAGGGATGTGACCAATCACAGAGTAGAGGATGGAGATGCAGCAAGGGTTTTTTGTAAAATGAAAGCACAAAGCGAAGGCAATAATTTCACTTAAAACAGGGTTCACATTGAGGCCACTGTATGTGTGTGTGTGTGTGTGTAAAAGAGAGTTTTGAACTGCTTATCTCAGCTGATGGAAATCAAATGAACATGGAGCCTTTGATATTATCATCCATAACACCAATTACTTCACCACTACTTCCAATAGACCCTTTCCCATCTGCTCTTTCTCTAATTACTGCTGTGCCACTTGTTTGCACTTTAACCAGGTGACATTTCACAGCATAGTTTTTTAGACGTTTGAATAATTTTATCTGCTAATATGAACGGGACACATGTCCAGGCTAGTTTAAGTAACAGAAGTGAACTAGGCTTGACCAGATAGCGCTTTTGCTAAATGAACACAGGCAGTGACACAAACAAACTTAAATAAATGTCTATATGGCGTATAACAGCAAGTAGTGTGCATGGTAACATCTGTTTAAAATTAGATATAGCTACACTACAAACTTTAAAAACATCCATTAAAGACCAGTATTTATTTGTTGTTGTTTTTTTCATACTATTTTCTTTAATTAATTAATTCATTAATTCATTCATCTTCTTACCTGCTTTTTCCCTAATTCGGGGTAACAGGGGTCTGCTGCGCCTATCCCAGCACACAAAGGGCAAGAGGCAGGTGTACACCCTGGACCCTGCATGCTAACTAGCACATACCTATCACATATAAACAAATCGCTAAAGACTGAAGAAGCTGGACTGTAGACATTTCTACATACCGAATGTTTCTGCCTGAGTAAATTTGTAGTTTAAAGTCTTAAAATGGACGCTGTTTCACTCTCGTGCTGCTGCTTGTTCTCATGCTCTTCACTCTCTCTAAAACTGTTACAAAATTTTACAAATAGTTTGAAAGATTTTCCTCTTCACGTCTTCTGTTTGGCATAAAACCGAGGTGTTTTACAAACTGTGATGTAGATGTATAGGATAAGCCACAATCTCTGTGTGTCGACACATAGAATAATCTACTGGAGTCTCTTTGATTTCTGAAGGCAAAACTCCATCTGAAATCCTGACAATTGTAAGCAGCCCTTTGTCAATTCCAAAGAGTTACAAAAGCTGGAAACATGCGCTACAGTTATTTTTGAGTATCATAACTCAGATGGTTCATAACATAGCAACATACTGCTGAAAGAGCAGAAAATGTCAGGTTGTTCTGCGTTACAGCCTGTGACAGCCTGATGTGTGACAGTTGGTGTGTCACATGTCACACTACCCCTGCCTCTCACCCTCCAGCAGACACTTGTGACCCTGAATTAAGGAATAAGCGGGTTAGAAGATGAAGGCAAGGAATAAACGGGTTAGAAGATGAAGGAATGAATGAATATAGACTGGTATTTGTTGAAGTGTATCAAATTAAAAGAAATCAAGTTCAGTGTAAGGTCTATTGTGGATTTGCCTTCACCCACAACACAGTGCTTCATTGTGGTGTATAGTTAGGTTAAAAAAAGTCACAAGATGTGGATTGAATATTACAAATTTGATTATCATTTGGCCTCCTATAGTCTCACCATAGAACTTTTACCTGAAAACAACATAAATTACATTCCTACTGTGACGTATTAAAGTTGACCAGATCCATTTATGCAGTAACACGATTTTAATAAAGTAAACGGTAAGAAAGAAACACAAACGTGAGATATACTCAAACCGAACGCGAACCAGGAAGTCTTCATCAGGATATCCAAACTGGTTTAAACCAAAACTTACATTACTTATTTTAATACATATACACACAACAATAATTCGTGACATGTTTATTGCGGCACTTTCTTAAATAATGCGTCATTGCCCAGAAGTCCATGCTGCGGGTAATGACGCATGCTGTTGTGGGAAGGGCATCTTTCAGGATCCTTACACCTACAATTTGATATACCACCCCAAAGAGTACTGTAGCACAATGGCTAAATTTGAAATCATATACATCCATACTATATAGTATAAAATAAGTATGGTACACATTACTTTTCCACAAAGTTTTCCAGAAAAGAATACAGTTGTTTCTTGCTTTTTTGATGTCATGTCAGGTAACAATATCAAACATCCAAATTTTATTCATACTGCCATTAATCAAATCAAAATATTATCAAGAAGTTACCTTTCAAATAGCGTAAGTAATGTCAGGCTTTATAAGGCATCATGCAGACTTATGGACATTTACAAAAATGTTTATAAGCCAAATGAGGATTAGGATATTGGAAGAATTGTGTGTGTGTGTGTGTGTGTGTGTGTGTGTGTGTGTGTGTGTGTGTGTGTGCGCGCGCGCGTTTCAGAGAAAGCTGCGTGAGATTGGCTCAGTGTATTTCATTACACTCAATACAACTCTAATGACTAACACGTTTTTAATAAAACTCGACATGTCCCCAAATGACCATCTGAATAGCATCCTCCTCCCACAAGCTACACACCCACACACCACAACCTAAAAGCACAGCATAACACAAATTTAATAAATCCGGCAAGCTTTTTATCAGGAGACACACCAATGAGAGTATACTAAAACACAGTCCCTCTGGTAAAAGTAATTTAACATTGCATTACACCTTGTTATTAAGATATTTTGAGATGTACATTTGGTTACAGGCTAATTAATAAGTGCAAGTCAAAAACATACTTTGCCTTCAGGTGAGTTACAATGTCAGGTTTTTAACTATATTAGGAAAAAGTAAAATGTTGAGGCAAGAATAGATAAATAAAATAAATAAATTCCAAATTGTTGATTATACCATTTTCAATAATTATACATTGTACAACATATAGTGAAATTTTGTACTCATACAAACTGGTTTCTTTATACATAACTTGTAATTTTGTGTTTGTTTGTTTGTGTGTGTGTGTGTGTGTGTGTGTGTGTGTGTGTGTGTGTGTGTGTGTGTGTGTGTGTACAGTTCACACCATTCCTTTGCTTAATGTACTGAGAGATAATGAGACGTTCACAGAGTACCTGAGAAGTAATCTATCAGTATCAAGTTCAACTGCTCAGAGACTGATGACTGTCAGACTTCGTCTTAATCAGGTAAAAATCTTTATTTAAAAAAGCCTTATTTACATACAGACTTTATAAATCTGTGGGTCATTAAAGTTCAAATCAAAACAGACAGATCAAAACAGAAACTGTCAAGTGTATGTATGTATGTATGTCTTATATGTATGTTGTCAACTGTAAGAAACCCTTCGTCAATCCCAAAGAGTCATTAGAAAAGCTGGAAACATGAGCTTTAGTTTTTTTTAGAAAAATCATAACTTTGGAGATGGTTCATAACAACCTACCGCTAAAAGTGCAGAAAATGTCAGGTCATTCTTCGTTGATGTGATAGTAGGTGTGTTGAAGGAAGTCACATATCATACTGTTGGAAAAGATCTGTCAAAAGAGTACAAATCACACCATGACTGACAGGACTGTCACTCTCTGAATTCTAATGCCAGTGCGGATGCCAGTTCCAGATCACTTTAAACTATAATTAGATGTGATCAAAAATGATCTCACTCTTCTTCTCTGTCTCTGTTTGGAGAATTAATTTTGCTCATATTGTTCTGCTGTATGGTTTAATAAATAATTTCGGTTATAGTGACCATGACCAGGCAGATACTAAGGATGAAGGACAATCAGGCTATCGCATAATTTACACTTTCTACTGAGATACACACACTTTTAGTTTCAATTTAATAATATGTCACAACACTTTAGTTATAATTTCAGTATGTATTTTAGGGAAAATTAAATGCATTTATTTTACAAATCACTAATACTTAATAGAAATGTGATAGTTTAGGGGAAAAAGACCTAGTTATCATCTCTATTTTCCATATTACTGCCAATATTATCTGCAAACCTGTGTTTCTATAAAGCCAACCACAGATGCAAAATATTGGCAAGACATCAGACACAATCTTTAAGTCAAGGATGATATTGTTAGTTATAGCTCTTCCTCAAAGTCAAAGATACCAGATTAAGATGATTTTGAGCCGGGATATCAAAAATTCTGGTAGGAGGATGTTGGAAGGCAACGGGGTGGTATATTTATGTGATAAATGAAGACATGAAGTGGGACATGAAACATGTAAAAAAGATGCAGAGGATATGGCTAGCTGGAGACAGATGATCTGCTCTGGAGACGACTAAAGGAAGAGGTGGAGAGCTTGTCCTGAAATCAACAAATGCTGTTAGCGTTATTTATCATTTTCTTTTTTTTCTTTCTTATATCATCATCGTCCTTTGTACTCTTTGTTTAGTTATCTGCTTTGGCCAGTGAGAGGGACTTGAAGTCCATTCTGTGCAACTCTTCCATTGACCGCTTCCTTGAGTTTAACTCCACAATTCAGAGACAAGAGTTCCAGAATGTCACATGCTCCTTTACACCCAATCAGCTTCTCCAAACCAGAGCAGTTCTTGTGCAAAATCTGGATAGCAGCAAGCTCATGGCTATGGTAAGTAAACGTTAGCTAACATTCAACTTCAACAATAGTGGAAAAATTAAAACAGAAAAGACACAATTTCTGTATATAATGTTCTTAAAAATAATAGTTACTGTAATGAAAATGCTGTGATGGACGGGCGACCTGTCCAGGGTGTACCCCCGCCTCTCAGCCTATGTGTGCTGGGATAGGTGCCAGCAGACCCCCGTGACCCCGAATTAGGAGTAAGAAGATGAATTAATGAATTAATGTAATGAAAAAGTTAACACTATAAACAATATGGGGCGGCTCAATGGCATAGTGGATAGCACTGTCACCTCAAAGCCAGTCCCAGGTTTGATTCCGAGGCAAGGGGAATTTATGTGCGGAGTTTCAATGCTCTCCCGGTTCTTGAGTGGGTTTTCTCCAGGTACTCCATTTCCTCCAACAGTCCACAAACATCTACATTAGATTATAAATTTGCTCATAGGAATGAGTGTTTGTGGTTGTTTGTCTTTGTGTGGCCCTGTGATGGACTGGTGATCTTTTGTGTTGTACTCCTGTGCGCTGGAATAGGCTCCAGCAGACCTATGTGACTATGTGAATTAGGGAATAAACAGGTTAGAAAATAAAGCATCCTGTCTTAAGCCTATTTTGAAGGTCCATTCAAGGTGTGTTGCCTTTCAACAGAAGTGAAGTGAACAGAATATATATTCACTTTTTATGCCTTTTTTACGAGTTGACAACCTTACAAATCCTCTCAAGCCTTTGTAGAATTATGGCTTGATTAGATGGGAGGATTTTGCTTTTTTCTTTTCAGCACTTTAGACATGCAAAGATGAAAGCCTGCCACACCAGAGGTTATCTATGAAAGTGCTTCACACATAGGTCTGTCTGCATGAATGTGTGTGTACTAAATAAATGATAAGCACAGACATTCATGGAGGTGAAAAAAAGTCCATTTGAGCCTGGAAAGGCCTATAAAGGCCAAAAACTGCAGCGATAGAAGAGAAAGCATGAACAGATCAAGCTCTTTTCTTTTGACCCAGGGAAGAATGGTAGAGAACGAGACTAAATGAGAGATAAATAAAAAATAAATAAAAAGAAATATTCAACTAATTCAGTATTCCAAACCCTTAGTTACCAGGACAACAGATGTCTGTTTCAAATATTGCAACAAATTATTAACAAAGACAGTCATGTAACATACTAAATCTGATACAGATGTCATTTTCAAAAAGCATTAGAATTAAAAATAAAATAGCATTAAAATTAAACATTTGTAAGACTTTCTTGAATGAATGAGTGATTGAGTGAGTGCTTAAGTGAGTGAATGAATGAATGAATGAATGAATGAATGAATGATATGCACGACTTTACTTTTACATGCATTCAAATGTGAGTTTACTGACTGACGGAATAATTGCTTTACTTGTCAGTCAAGTATTTGCATTCAGAACATATTGTTTGTATATTATGTTAACACTAAATACAGCAAAAACATACTACAATAAAATGTCAACCACATGCTTGTACCTTTTTTTGTTTCTCTGAAAATGTTTGTGTGATAAATTGAGAAATTAACATTAGAAATAGTGATGAGCCAGATATTTTTCTATACCATAGTGTGAAAGCATATTTGCTAAAACAAATAAGTATCTGTGATCAGTAATCAGGTGATCATGTGTCAGCCATTTTTTAGTCTGGATTATTTCTGTTTACTTAAGGTACAAAACCATGGTAATATAAATTGGTTAGCATTGGTTAATCTTTTCCTTATAAAAAGAAAAAAAATCCAATTCCCACTCATTCAAGTTCATGCAAGCACAGAGAGAACATGCAAACTCCGCACAGAAAGCCCCCTTGCCCAGGTGTTAATCACACGACACAGCTTTAAAAGGTTTTGTGATTTGGTTTAATTTAATATATTTCATATAATTTCTAATATAAAACAGAGAATCAATATATTCTCAATTAATTATGTTTTTTAAATGCATGCACGGCAATACAATTTGTTGTTTTATTGTTATTCTGCTGTTTTGCCAAGGTTAGGTATAGATTGCTCAGTGGCTTTTAAAAGCCATTTGTGTTTTTGTTTCCTGCTTTTCATTTACATCTGTCTGGAGTCTAATCACTTTACTGTTTCTGACAATCAGCAAATGTAGACTATTTGGAGCTACAGGGAATTGCTGTGAAATATTGTGGTGATTTGAGCTGAGGCTATCATTGGGCATATTGATGGTTTTGTTCAACAGATTAGTTAGAAGTTAGAACCCATGCAGATGTTTAAACACTTCTGTTTGTAGACCGGATATGATTTATTATTTACATTTACAGCATTTAACAGACACTCTTGTCCAGATGCTCATCACATACATTGGTGTTAATTCTTTATGCCTTTTGTTGCTTGTCATGTGGCCTTTGTTCCTCTTTGTGCATCTATGTTCCCTTGACTGTGCGGTAGCATAGTAGTTAGCACGGTCAACTCATACCAAGAAGGTCCTGAGTTTGATTCCTAATTGTTCTTTATGCATATGTGTGGGTTTGAATAAATGACCATATGCGTCTTGTTGGCTTGTGCATTTGCATGGAACATATTCCATTAGTTGTCTTTGTGTGTTATTGTCCGTGTACCACTGTGGTATTGTAATTTATGTTTGTTCTTTTGACAAGTATGTATATTTGTAAATAAACTGCATTTTGGGTTCTACACTACTTGCCTGTCAGAGGATTCATTACATATAATCCAATGTCTCTGTGATGAGTATTGTATGTCCTGAGATGAGTATTGTATTGAAATTTGGTTTCCCTCAAGCTTGGTTTCCTTGCCACTGTTGGGTCAGACTCAGTTCACTGGGGATAAATATGAGTGTAATCTTCTTGTTTCTGTAAAGCTGCTTTAAAATAGCTAATGTTAATTAGAAAAAAACGGCTATACAAGCATATTAATTTAATAATCAGCATAGTCATTTGACAATTCTGTACACGTTTACCAATGATAGATTTGTTACAGGTGCATTTGGATTCAGTCAGTACACACAAAGTCGGTGTAGTCTCAAATGTGCCATATAAGTAGTCCTTACGGTGCTATAATGTCTTAATGATGACTTCTACAATTATGTTTCTTTTAATAAAACACAAAGACATACTCTCAAGGGTACCAAGCTTCTACCAAATAATTTTACACAAGGCTTTAATACCAGAGTTTAGTGTCTTTATTTTTTCACATTATGAAAAGATGATATGATAAATAATTTTCCCATCCTGCAAGCAAAACTTCCCAAAGGGAACTATTGCAGATATCAAGGACAAGATGACAAGCATTTTGTTTGACATTTTATTCAGCATATTTCATACATCATACCAAACACATTGGCTAGTATCTTTCCTCAGATCTTTTGCTACAGAATACAAGCTTTTCAGACACACCAGAGACATAACATCCTTCTGAATCCATTTCCAGCCACCAGAACAGTTTCACTCACACTTACACATACACATATACATTAATTTCTGTTCAACCAAAATGAGATTGGGTTCCCTGTTGAGTCTGGTTCCTCTCAAGGTTTCTTCCTAATCCCACTCTAGGGAGTTTTTCCTTGCCACTGTTGCATCGGCTTGCTCATCAGGGACAAACTCATCATTCATTTATTTATCTTTTATTCTGTAAAGCTGCTCTGAGGCAATAACTGTTGTAAAAAGCGCCATACAAATGAAATTGAATTGAATTGAATTGAAATTCTGAATGATACGTAAGAAATGACAGATATAAGCTGCCTGATTTCTCATTATAAGACTACACATTTCTATTTCTATGAGGCACTCACAGAGAAGTATAAATGTTGGATGCAGGCTTAGAAGAACGAGCTGTATAATTTGTAGCCAGTGGAGTTTAAATAGTTTATGCAAGTATCTTCTAAATGAAGAAAGATGTGGTTTCAGTTATTCAGCAGTAAGTTGTCCATACGTCGTTGCACTCATAACAGATACAATGGTTTACAGGGTCTAATGGTTTTCAGTCTGTGAAAGAGGAGTGCCCTGTAGTCTGCCATTTGTGGCTCAAAATCCAGTTAAAAAAAATCTAGACCTCTTCTATACTTTTGCATGCGTAAGGTGGCTAGGCTCAACCCCTCGCGCGGCGTCAGCAGACGAAGCGCCATACGCATGGTTAGCGTCGTCGTCCTGGCAACTAGATGACATAATATTTAAGGCGACGCGCTTATTGTAAGTACGGCGTGATTCTAGTTTGCCAGATACTTTGGAACTTTTGGAACTTTTGGATTTTATATATTCTCTTTTTGTTTATTGTGTCTCCGTGTGTTCTCTTCGTCTTCGTGTTTTGTTTGTTTTGGTTAGTTGTTCACTGTAAATATCCCCGCACCACTGTTTATGAATAAAACATCACTACTTCACTGCACGATGGATCCGGCTCTCTTCTCCGCAATCACTGCGTCGTTACAGAATAACCCACCTTCCACAGATCTAGCAAGAAGTTACAGGTTGGTAAACTATTTTCTTTAGCCCGGAGTTTTTGTCGGCACGTCTAGCCAAGCTAGCGCTAGCATTTAATGCTACGGAGGCTAACCTGCTAGTCACCGCTTCTCCGGCTGAACACACAGGAGGTCCAATTGCTTACTGGGCAGGCTAACCTCCTAGCCCGAGTGCTAGCGCAGACACCTGCGGGTAAGCACCTCAAACCTCCTAAAAAATTCAACGGTAAGCAGGAATTTTGTCAGCTCTTCATTGCTCAGTGTCGCTGATATTTCTCACACGCTCGTCAGTTTTCCTCGCTAAAAGCGCAGTGTGAATTCTTCACATTGCTATTGAGTGACGAGGCATTATTGGCTATAGCTGCAGTATGGGATTTATACTGGCGGAAACCTGTGGACATTGAGCACTTGCTGTATTGGATTTCAGAGGTCTTTTCAGGACCAATCGAGCCAGGGTCGGTGTATGCATCAGAGTCCTCTGCGTCTGCATCAGAGCTATTTGCGTCTGCATCAGAGCCCTCTGCGTCTGCATCTGAGCCTTTGTCTGCGACTGCATCTGAGCCTTTGTGTGCGCCCACATCTAAGCCTTCGTCTGCACCCGCATCAGAACTTTTGTCTTTGCCAGCCTCAAAACAAAAAAGGTTGTATACGTTTGAACTGTCGTTGTTGTTGATACCTTCAGAGTTCCCTTTGCTACCTTCAGAGTCCCCTTTGGTACCTTCAGAGTCCCTCTTGGTCCCTTCTGAGTCCTGCTCGATCCCTCCTGAGTCCCTTTTGGTTCCGACAGAGTCCCTATCGGTCCCCACAGAGTCCCTTTCGATCACTTCAGAGTCCCTCTCGGTCCCCACTGACTCCCTCTCGGCCCCCACTGAGGTCCATTCAGTCCCTCCAGAGCTCCCCATTGAGGTCCCTTCTGCCCCTCTAGAGCTCCCCATCGAGGTCCCTTCGGTCCCTCCAGAACTCCCCATCGAGGTCTCTTTGGTCCCTCCAGTGCTCCCCATCGAGGTCCATTTGGTCCCTCCAGAGTTCTCCATCGAGGTCCCTTCGGTCCCTCCAGAGTTCCCCATCGAGGTCCCCATCGAGGTCCCTATTTGATGGAATATTTATTTCCTTTTTTTGATTCAATATCTAGGATCCTTCATCCTCAGAACTCACTGTAAAAATATGAACATGAAACAGACCAAAGTATCCAGAATTTTATTGATTACAAAAACAAAACCTAATTCAGAGTGACTTACATTGATCTATTTTGTATATAGATATTATCCTGAAGAATTGAGGGTTAGATCCCTTTCTCAGAAGCCCTTGGTGGTTCTGGGAATTTGAACTATGATTTTTCAATAAGCAAACATATGAAACACACGCACACACACACAAACAAATAGAGCATCTGGTAACAGAACCCCAAACAGGGGTCATTAGTAGTAACCCAAATCAAAGTTTCATATCTATTGGAAGCTGGTGAAGATGAATATAAGTTCTGCCTGTGTATTGCCACTGCAAGTTGCTCTGGATGAAATCTAATATAGTGATATAATGCACCTTCTTTTTTATTTTATCACATCCACAAGCTTGAAGGAAACTGTATAACGAAACCACACAAATACTAACCTAGGCTCAGGATTGACAAACATGATTTTTAATTGATTCAAATATGAATATTTACCTTCTTCTCCTTTCGGCTGCTCCTGTTAGGGGTCGCCACAGCGGATCATTCTTCTCCACCCTACCCTGTCCGCTACA
>JAOTRA010093870.1:0-11697 GCA_026260255.1 Pseudolaguvia tuberculata
TCCAATCTTAGTGGATAAATCTGGGAGACGGTTTATAAAATTTTGGGGAGTCATAGATGTAAATGTACGTTTCATGCGGTAATGTAGGGCTATATATTAAATCTAAAGTGTGACCTGCTTTATGTGTGCCCTCAAACACTCGCCAATTATCAATAAAGGGTAACTTGTTCTCGGAGCACCACCTGGACATCCAGCGGTTTAGTGACCATAATCTGCTGTAGGCTATGTGGCCCGTTCGCATTGGAATGGGACCAGAGCATACTACGACTGCTACCATTGGCCTCAGTTCCATTCACTATTACTGTCCATGTCTCTATCCCTATCTATCTTTGTGTCTCTCTCTCTGTTCCAATCAGTCTCTGTTGCAGCTCTTGTCAATGTCCCTATACTATTCCTGTTTCAGTCCTTTGTTCTTTCTGCCTTGGTTACTTTCATTGTTGCAGTCTCTGGCCTTATCTTTTGCCCCTTGCGTTTGCTTCTCTGCTCTTGTCTGTGTTCCGGTTACCATTTGCCTGTTTTAGTTAAAGATTCTGTTCATGTATGTTTCTGTTTGCTTTCTGTCTCCTGGTTGCTTTCTGTCTTTGGTTTATTTTGGTTTCTATCTTTGCTATATTGTGTGCCATTACTATATTGTGTGCCTTTCCTATATTGTGTGCCCTTTCTCTGTCTGCACTCTGTCCCTATGCACATTTTCTGTTCCTGTGTGCTTTCTATTTACTTTTTGCCCGGTGCTTGCGCTTGTTGCGCACACTCTCTGTACCTGTGCGATCTGTCTCTCTCTCTACGTGCTTACAGTTTCTAGTTTCTGGGCCTGCCTGCCTCTGTGTTTTACTAGGCCCGTCTGCTTCTGTGTTTTATTAGGCTTGCCTGCTTTCTGTTTTCTAGGCCCACCTGTTTCAGTCACAGTCTCAGTCTCAGTTTTTCCTTCCTGTGTTTTGTATATTTTGGATTTGTCACGTGTTTGCCCACATGAAGCTTGCATCCGTTTTTCTCATGACAGTGTGAAAAGCACAAACCACATGAAATCTGGTCTTTTCAAGCCCAATTTGTTCTATATATTGTATTACATCAGACAAAGGTTAGATGTTTTGCAGTGCGACTGCAACCATTATTCTGGTTTACAAAGAGGAGAAGATCCTAATATTGATTGATTGAAAAAGGCAGGTTTAGCTGACACACACTGATAATAGCACACACTGACTACACTTGCTAATCAGATAGCTATGATTAAATGAGTTTAAATGTTAATTCTGGTTTAACAAAGAATGTTAAACCAGGTTCAGATCATATCCACCAAAAGACGCTGCATGAAATGTAGATCACGATCATGATCAGTTCAAACTAGATATTGGGCACATTTAACACAACACAGAAGACGGCTATACATAAAAATGTGATGTGAACTTGGACCAAAGTCAATTCTTCAATTGAATTCAATAGAATTAATTTAGATAAATGAAATGTAACTGTAAAAAAGTCCATCTATTTAGTTTTATCTATGTACATTAATAATCTTTTGCTGGCTTTGCAGGTGATTCTCACTGCTTTGGAGAAGCTGAAGACGATGGCTGTGGAACATGGTGCCACCTCGATGCAGTCATCCATAGACTTACAGATCTCCTTAGAGCAGATGATGGAACTGTGTTAAAAAAAACACTTTGCAGCCAATAAAAGTAATACGCCCACACTATACAACTTTGCATGTAAAAACTAAAACATTTTATTTGTGTTTAGTTAGAATACAAAAAAAGTAAATTAAAAAAATAACAACCTTCTTTCCTTATGAGAAAAAAATGTGTCTAAATGAAGTGTTTTTCAAACAGTTCAAGCATTTCCTATTGAATGGAAGTACATAGCAATAAAATGCTTTTAGTTATATTCATTCAATCATAGGCTGCAGTTCAGTTGTCCTGGGCATAGACAGTTTATACAGCAGAATAAAACTGTTGCCTTTCTTACACTTTAAGTCAAGTGCTCTTGTAAATATAGCCAGGGGTCCGTGAATTCCACAGAATTTCACTTTCAGCTTGGTCGTCATCTTTTACTTCTTTAACTTTTTTTCTTTTAAGTTAGTGGTGCCGGGTTTGTTCTGCGCATATATTAGAAAGTGCAGTAGTTTGGGGAGCGAAAGTGCAGAAATCTTTTTCTCCTTTAGGCTGCTCCAGTTAAGAGTCACCACAGCGGATTACTCTTCTCCACATTACGCTCTCCTCTAAATCTAAAATCTCTTTCACACCAACTACCTGAAACTATCTTCCATCACCACATCCATATACCTCTTCCTTGGTCTTCCTCTTTTCCTTCTACTCGGCATCTCCATCCTCAGCATTGTTCTACCGATATATTACATGTCCCTTCTCTGCACATGTCCAAACCATCTCAACCTAGCCCTCACCAAAACATCCTATATGCGCTGTCTCTAAATAAACTTATTTCTAATCCTGTCCATCCCACTCCCGATGAAAATATCAACATTTTCTGCCACCTCCAGCTCCGCCTCCTGTCTTTTTGACAGTACCACTGTTTCTAAACCGTACAACATTGCAGGTCTCACTATAGTCCTATAAACTTTCCCATTCATACTTGAGGAGACCTGTCAATCACAAATCACTCCTGCAACTCTTCTCTACCCGCCTGCACTCTTTTCTTTACTTCTCTAACACACTCTCCATTGCTTTGTACTGTTGACCCCAGGTACTTAAACTCTTCCATCTTCACTATCTCTTCTCTCTGCAATTTCATCACTCCACTGCCTTCCCATTCACACACATGTATTCTGCCTTACTTGTACTGACTTTCATTATCCTTCTCTCTAGCACCTACTTCCACCTCTCCATTTTCTTCTCAACCTGCTCCCTACTCTCACCACAAACCACAATATCATCCACAAACATCATCGTCCATGAAGACTACTGTCTGACCTCATCTGTCAACCTATCCATCACCATTGCAAACAAGAAAGGGTTCAGAGCCGATATTCTATGCAATCCCACCTTCAACTTGAACCAGTCGGACATTCCTACTTCACACTGCACTGTTGTCACACTGTTCTCATGCATGTCCTGCACCACCCTCACATACTTCGCTGCTACACCTGACTTTTTCATACAATCCCACTCCTCTTGTAACCCTGTCGTACGCATTCTCCAGATCCACAAACACACAAAGCAAATGCTTCTGGCCTTCTCTATACTTCTCCATCAACATCCTCAAAGCAAAGATTGCATCTGTAGTATTCTTCCTTGGCATACTGTTCCTCACAGATGGCCACCTCTTTCCTCAGCCTAGCTTTCACTACTCTTTTTCATAACTTCATGGTTATTTCCATAACTGGGCAACGTTATTCCCTTGTAGTTACTGCATGCCTGCACATCTCCCTTATTCTTAAAAATTGGTACCAGAACACTCCTTCTCCATTTCTCAGGCATCCTCTCACCTTCCAAAATCCTGTTAAACAATTCAGCCAGAAACTCCACGCTTCTACTGGAATGTAATCTAGTCCAACCGCCTTTCCATTCTTCATCCTCTTAATAGCTGCTCTCACTTCCACCTTACTAATCCTATCCACTTCCTGCTCCACCATCTCCACATCATCCAACCCCTCTCTCTCATTTTCCTCATTCATCAGCTGCTCAAAATACTCTCTCCATCTTCTCAACACACTCTCTTTACTAGATAACACTTTATATCTATATATCCTTTATCGCGCTAACTTGCAGTACATCCTTCCCAGCTCTATATTTCTGTCTGCCCAACTGTTACAAATCCTTTTCTCCCTCCTTAGTATCCAACTTCTCATACATCTATTTAAACGCCTTTTCCTTAGCCTTTTTCACCTCCCTCTTTGCCTAATGCCTCATATCCTTATACTCCTGCCTACTTTTCTCATCCCAATTCTATTTCGCCAACCTCTTTATGCTTTCGACCATGTCTCTTTGTTTTACTTTTCCTTTCCAATGTCACACCAAGTACCTTCCTAGCTGTCTCCCTCTGTTCAACGATAGCAGAGCTGTCAGCCTCTGCTATCGTTGCCCATTGATTAACATCTCTGACTGACCTCCTTCCTGAATCTCACAATACAGTTTTCCTTCAGCTTCCACCAACCTACAGACCACCATCCAATGCTGTTTAGCTACACTTTCCCCTGCCACCATATTACAGTCTACAATCTCTTTCAGGTTCGTCTCATACACAAAATATAGTCCACCTGTGTGAAACTTCTTCCACTCTTATAAATGCTCTTCCTTCCTTATACCTGCTCTTTACCACTGCTATCTCCATTCTTGTAGCAAAGTCCACCACCATCTGCCCTTTCACATTACTCTGTTTAAGGCCATACCTACCCATCACCTCCTCCTCACCTCTGTTCCCTTCACCAACTTGACCATTGAAGTCTGCTCCTATCACCAAACTTTCATGCCTAGCTACACTCTCCACCCCTCCATTTACATTTACAGTATTTGGCAGATGCTCTTATCCAGAGCGACTTACAAAAGTGCTTTGGGTCTCTACTTACATTCATCAATAATGGTACGTTGGATTACAAGCAAGTGAGCAAACCTGAGAAATTCTTAAGTTTGGAAAGGAGTTTTTAATGTTAGCAGTCAGGTAGGTAGTGCTGGAAGAGTCTTCAGTCGTTTTTTAAAGACAGTGTTTCAGCTGTTCTTACATCTAACTCACTCCAGAATCTTTCCTTTACCTCCATCTCACAATCTACTTGTGGGCATAAGCAGTAATGATATTTAACATCACGCCCTCAACTACACCATGTTCCTGGCCTTACTCCCTTTCTACCTGGTCTCCTGAACACACAAAATATCCACCTTTCTTCGCTCCATCATGTCAGCTTACATCCTCCCTTTACCAGTCATAGTACCAACATTTTAGTACCCACCCTAACCTCCACTCTCCTACACCCCTGCCGTCTCTGTAAACATCTTCCTCATATCCTTATCTCCTTCGGCCAACAGTAGCCCAATTGTCGGTTAAAAGTACCTGATGCGGTTGTTGTTAACTTGGGCCTCAGCTGATCTGGTATGAAATTCTGATTCATAATCTGCATAGTTGATTTGGCATGTTTTACGCTGGATGCCTTTCATAACAAATCCCTCTCCATTTATCCGGGCTTTGGAACAGCACTAAGAATGCACTGGCTTGTGCAACCCTAATGGCTGGGTTAGCAAAAGTACAGAAGTAAAACTTCTCAATTCTCAATTTTCTCTTAATTACAGTAACAAGCGTAACTGTACACCTTCAGTTTGCGCCACTGTAAATAGCCACAATGTTTACCTTTAACATGAGGACTGCTTTCCCTGTATCGACTTTATATGCCGTATAGAAGTGACATGAGCTTATGTTAGACAGCGTTAAATTGTAATTCTGTTGTATCAATTTATTCACTAGTGTTCAAATTAATATCTTCTTTGGTTGTATATTTTGTTTCTCTGTTTTCTGTCCTACTGTTTTCCTGATGATAAGTTCTTATGGTTTTTCTATTCTGTTATTGTCAGTGTGATTTCTGCTTGTTAGTCTTGGGGTAGCATAAGGTGTTGGTATTGGGGTTAGTCTGCTGAAGCATAAGGTGTAGTAACCTATGGAGCCCACATGAGGGAAGCAGCTTTCAGAAGTAGACTAATTACACATGTAAAGCCATCAAATTAATTAATTAATTCATTCATTCATTCACCTTCATTCATCATCTTCTGCTTATTACCGAATTCGTGGTCACGGGGGTCCGCTGCGCCCTCCCAGAACACATAGGGTGAAAGGCATGGGTATGCCCTGGATGGGTTGTCAGTCCATATCAGGGCAACACATAGACAAACAACCATTCACACACACATTCACTCCTATGGACAATTTAGAATCACCAATCCACCTAATCTGCATGTGTTTGGACTGTGGGAGGAAACTGGAGTACCCGGAGGAAACCCATGCAAGCAAACTCCGCACAGAAAGATCCCGGCACGGTATTTGAACCCGTATATATATATAGGTATATAGTAACCTTCCCTTGTTTGTCACACAGAAACGCATCTTGTAAGTAACCACCAGTCTATCTAAGGGCATTGATAGAATTATTCTATCAATGCAACGTTTTTAGGGAGTAAGAGAAAGTGGAAGAACCCACTGGAATCCCATAGAGATTCCGTTTACTATTATGACAATGGTATGATGAATCGAACCACCACAAAGCAAATATGCACTACCATTACATTTACCCAGAGGACATCCTCTAGGTGTATTTGAATTACATGACTTTTGTATTTGAATGACTTGGATAAAACAAAAGCTACATTAATATGTAAATCATACCATGTATCAATTACAGAATGTGATTTCAGTTTTATATTGTCAAACAGCCAATGGTACAGAAAGGGCACAAAAAAAAAGAAACAAACCAGAATGCCTAACATCCTAAGGTTCTGCAATCATGTACATAGAGATATAAATATCATTATTCTTTGAATAGTGTAAACACTGCATCCCACATTGCAGACAGGATAAGCATTTGACATTGAAACAAGAAAGAAAGCTGTGGATTGTTATAGGTGCACCCAAACAGCCGGGGTCATCTTTAAATGAGAGTTGTCTATTATTAAGAATTTAATAAAGCCATCAGTAGAGCTCATAGGTTCAGAAAACCCTAAATACTTCTTCCTGTTTTAAGTATACACTCAACCACAGCACAAAGACATTAAAAATTCTGTTGACTGTCATAATTATGATAGCAGATCTGCCTGGATTGTTGTTATAACACCCATATGTTGTATTTTACTACCTTTTCCAAAAAACTCACCTGGATTTTACTCCTAGTTGTGAGGGTTCAGTGTTATCCGGATCCGTAAATGCAGCAGACTCAGTCAGTACAATAAATTTGTTTATTATCAAATCCAGAATCAATAAGGTAAGTTCAAAAACAGAGTAGAAAAAAATATAAAGGCTTAAAAAAGGCGTTGAGAAAACAATACTTCGTACTTGTTTTAGCTAATAGGCTAACTTAAATAGTGCACCCTCACCCTATGACCCAAAACAGGAAACAGTCCGTCATAAAAGCGCTCTCTCATGGCAATCAGCAGGTACTGCCATCTTTACAGTACACCCCAGTACAAAATGCTGACCAGACCCGGGAAGAGAATTGTGTATATTCTAAATACATGATTAAATAATTAAACAGTAGATTAGCTGTTTGCATATCAAATGGGAAACCATTAAAAGGAACCAAGTGGCAAGAATTGGGATGCCAAGAGAAGGAATGTCAAAGTCAAATATCACAGAGGGACAAAAAAACAAATTTGCTACAAGCAGAGGGCCGGACTGGTTCAAAGTTTATTAAAATATTTTGAAATAATTGCAAAGCCTATTGAACCAAGACCTAACACAGTGTATATTATTTAATGATTAAATGAACAAAGCAATATTTTCTTATGGCGCTGTCACTAATTTCAAGGGAAAACATTTTCAACATGCAAGCAGGAAAGTAATTGTCCTTCAAAAACAAAATATGTTCCTTAATTTCACGATAAATGCATAAATGAAATTGTATGCATTATAAGCTGAAAATGCATTATTGTGCTGCTCTATGATCCTACCAATAACTGCTTTCAAATAGTAATATGAGAAAATAAAAAAAATCTAATCAGTTGTATTCTTTCTCATAGTTCTTATCTTTAATTTTCCCTGTGTCCATTCAACTGAAAAATAAATAGAAATAAATAAAATGAAACTGATAATCTGCAACAGTATTTCTGCTCAGGCTCACTTTTGAAAATAGTTCCCTTTTGTCAGGCCACACTGCATTACAAATTTTTAGCATACAGTTTTTGATAAGGTCTTCCTCTCTAAATAGCCGGGCTAATTTTGCGACCTCTTCTGCCACAATTAAACTAGCCTTGACAGCAGTTTTTTTATTTGGCTTTGGCTTGGCTTTCCGAGACCATGGCTTTCATGGTGCCTTCTTAGATTATATTTTTTCATTACAGCCAAACTTTCTCCACGCAGAAGACACACAGGTTTGCCTTTTACCTCCATGAACATGTACTCTGCCTCTCACCTGGCTTGAAACCCCCTGTTCTTAGCGTCCACCTTCAGTTTAGCCATTTATGGGGAGGGAAAAGCTGAAAGCTAACATCTGCTCTGACTGCTGATGAATAATGAAGCCAAGGCCTGCTTGCTGCACTGCAGGGAGTTCACAGGTTACTGTTGCATTGTGGGGAATGTAGTGTTGGTGCATGCAAAACACCAGGGTGTGTGGGCCAGTTTCATTAGTAATTAAATATAATCCCGGGGCCCATGGATAATTAATTCGTGGGCCAGATATGGCTCCTTAGAGAATCAATCTACGATAGTCAAAATATATGTGTGGACCTCGGAAATTGGAAGGTCAGTTACAAAATCTATACATTTAAGGGCCGCTGAGGGACCGGTAATGGTTGCAAAAGTCCTTCAGGCAAATATTTTGGTGTCTTAGATTGGGCGCACACAGAACAAGACTTCACAAACCTTTCGACTTCCAAGCGCATGTGGGGCCACTTGTATTTCTGGGTTAGAAGCTCATGGGTTCTCCGAATTCCGCGGTGACCGGAACTCAGAGAAGGGATCACAGGTGCTTTCCTCTGTAATTTCCTCTGCTAGATCACAGAATGTCGGGGCCACCACAATGTTGGGGTTCAAATTACTCTTGGTGTGAGCGTTATGGTCCAGTGGTTCGTGTCTTTGGGACAGGGCATCTGCTCTTCCATTCTTAGAGCCAGGCCTGTAGATTACAGTAAAATTGAATCTAGTGAAGAACAGGGCCCAGTTTACTTGCCACTCATTTAACCTTTTTGCGCTCTTAACATATTCTACATTTCGGTGATCTGTAAGTACAGAGAAAGGGTGCACGCTGACTTCTAAGCAAGTGCTGCCACTCCACCAATGCCTCCTTTATGGCTAGCAGCTCATTGATCCTGAAATCGTAGTTCTTTTCTGCCGGTGAGAGCTTGAAAGAGAAATAAACACAAGGGTGTAATTTTGGCGGCTAACCTTGTTTTTGGGGCAAGATGGCTCCAATACCACAGTCAGGCCCGTCTATCTCAACTATAAATGGGAGTGTAGGATCAGGATGATCTAAAGTGGGAGCTATGGTAAACTTGTACTTGAGAAATTGAATTGAATTTCAGTCTAATGAAACTTGCATTTTTCTGCTTTTACAGAAAGATTGTTATCCAGTAGTCTCTGCAGCCATTCTAATTTGTATCTTGTTTTGCGATTCATCACAAGAAAAATTCAGGATGTCATTTATATAAGTAATGAAGCAGACATTGATTAAGTCTCTGAAAATATCATTAATAAATGACTGAAAAACAGCAGGAGCATTGCAAAGTCCATGAGGCATTACAAAATATTCGTAGTGGCATTTGTGGGAGGCAGTCTTCCACTCATCCCCACCCTGAATTCTAATCAGATTATATGCGCTGCGAAATCTAGTTTGGAGAAAACACTGGTTTTCAAGGGCAGCAGGTACTAACGGCAGTTGGTAACGGTATTTCACTGTGAGTTCATTCAAGCCCCTAGTCAAAGCACAGACATAAGCTTCCATCTTTTTTGTCAGTGAAGAAAATACCCACTAGTTCAAAGAGGCAGCTTTCACGGCTTCACAAGCTTCAAATCTTTCCATCCCTCCAATATATGATGAGGTCATGGATGAACAGCCACGGAAAGCTGAAAATAAGAGGGGTCTTGGGAGATGTAGTGACAAATATTTTTCAATGTGCATATTATTAATTTCCATCAATAATAATCGCTTGCCCAATGAGATGCTCATCAATAGCAGTGACTAGCAATGCTGGGACACATGGAACAGTGGGCACGTGGAGCTTTTGTACCAGCATTTCATCAATGAGATTTATCACTAACCCCAAGTCCACAAATGCAGAAAACACATGAAAGAAATTAATTAAAACACAGACACGCTGTCACAGTAAAGCATGAATCAGCCTGCACATCGCTAATGTCGGCACTTTGCTGGGGTTCAGGCAAGGGTTGATGGACAGTTGTAGCATGAAGGGCATCAACAATGTTGCTTCACTTCCTCTGACATTTTGTGTGCTACTTGGGTTAAGGTAACTGGTGCACAGAGCAAATAGTTACAGTTTGGCATTTGACGGACGCTCTTATCCAGCACAACTTATATTTGGTCTCTTTTTTATAACTGAGCAGTTGTGGGTTAAGGGCCTTGCTCAAGAGCCCACAGTGGTTGCATGGTGGAGGTGGGATTCGAACCCCGGTCTGTCTGGAATTACACCTGTCTGTCCAACACCTTAACCACTAGCCTACCACTTTCCGAGCAAAGATCCCGAGACATTATGGAGGAACGAGCAGGATGATTGCGCATGAGATTATCCAGATGAATGGCATGTTCTAAAATCTGAGTATGAATCAGATTCACAGCAACAAACCAGCTCAGCCTGTAACTCTATATACAGTCCTTCTTTAAACAGCACTTTAAACGCAACCTCATTCATGAGTTCTAAATGAAATAGCGTAATCAGCAGCCGACTGAGAACCCTGTCGTAGACACCAGTAAACCTCTGGCAGGATGTGATCACTTAGCAATTTAAAAAAATATTCACTTGAGGTATGGAAATTAGAGTCCATCCATACCGCTGCTGCCCAGTCTAACGCATGCCCCGACAGGAGAGATAGTAAACAAGTGCATTTCTTACTTTCATCAGGGAATCCCTAAAGGCTGATTAGAGAAGAGCATATGACACTGTGGAATGAAGCCCCGGAATTTCTCTTGATCTCCGTCAAACTAGGAAGAGAAGTGGGGGTGGCGATGTGAGTAACAGGTGTCGGTGCGGCAGCAAAGAGCATGTTCAACCACTCCTGAAAGGCTTGCAGGGCTTGCCTTTCAGCGTTCAGCGTGGCTTGAGGCTCCTGCAACAGACTGATCTCTGCTGGAACCATTGGCGGCAAAGTATTCTGTGAGGGTTCAGTGTTAGCCGGATCCATGAATGGAGCAGACTCAATACAATAAATCAGTTTATTAATAAATCCAGAATTGAGAGACAAGTTCAAAGTCCAATGACTCCGAACCGAAGGTTAGACATGTTCACATGATGTATAATAGAATAGTAAGCATACACCTGCCTGACCAAAGTACAAGCTTAACTATTCCCTTATGCCGTAGTTCTTAAGTTAACAGGTGAGCATTTTCAATGATCACCTGCTGCATTATTCAGTCAAGACTGAAATAGTAACAATTTTCAAGAAAACAAAAAAAAAAACCAGACTCCTGTATCAGCAACATGAATTATTCACTATAAACCCCACCCCAAAACCAGTCCCACATTCTTTTACCTGGCACCAGTTCAATAGGGCATTGTGATTTAATTTGCTTATAAGATTACTGTACTTTCAGGACCAAAGTTCCACAAAATTTCCTTCCAGCATGACCACAAAGTCTATGAAACTGTCACGTGGGGGCAACGGGGAAAGACTGGAACAGAGAACCCAAATGCTGAGTGACAGGAAAGAGGAGGAATCAAGAAGGGAGAAGAATTACCTAGATGCGAAAAGACCAATAACGGGTGGAAACCGAAAATAGAGCGCGAGAAGCGGAAACGGGTAGGAAACAAAGGAATAGCGAACCACAATATAAGTGGAAAATAAAAACTAAGCGGAAAAAATAGCGGAGGGAGGAGAAAACAAAAA
>JAOTRA010093889.1:1669-11695 GCA_026260255.1 Pseudolaguvia tuberculata
GAAACTCTGAAAGGGCCGTGGGGGACTCAGGAAACTCTGAAAGGGCCGTGGGGGACTCAGGAAACTCTGAAAGGGCCGTGGGGGACTCAGGAAACTCTGAAAGGGCCATAGGGAAAAGGGCCGTAGCTCTGAAAAGGGCCGTGAGGGCCTCAGGAAACTCTGAAAGGGCCGTAGGGGCCTCAGGAAACTATGAAAGGGCCGTAGGGACTGAGAGGGACTGAGAGGGACTCTGGGAACTCGGTAGGGACCGAGAGGGACCCTGGAGGGACAGAGAGAGAGCCAAGAGGGTCCAAGGGGACCGAGAGAGAGCCAAGAGGGTCCGAGGGAACCGAGAGAGAGCCGAGAGGGTCTGAGGGAACCGAGAGAGAGCCGAGAGGGTCCGAGGGAACCGAGAGAGACTCAGAAGGTAACGAGAGGGATGCTAGAGACACTGAGGCCCCGAAAGGAACTCTGAGGGGACTGAAGGAGACTCTGAGGGGACCAAGGGGACCGAAGGAGACTCTGGAGGGACAGAGAAGGGTTCTGAAAGGAACTCTGAGGAGCCTGAAGGAGACCCTGGAGGGACAGAGGGGGACCCTGAAGGGACAGAGAGGGACTCTGCGGAAAGCACAGGGGACAAAAGCTGTGGTGCTGATGCAGTCGAGGGCTCAGAGGCAGAAGCAGGCGAGGGCTCAGATGCAGACGGAGACTCAGATACAGACGAAGACTCAGATGCTGACACAGAGGGCTCTGTGGGTCCGGAAAAGCTTTCAGCAATCCAGTGCAGAAAATGAGTAATATCCACGGGTTGTAGCCAGTATAAATCCCATACCGATGCTATCGCCAGTAAAGCCTCATCGCTCAACAAAAGCAAAAAAACTCACATTTAGTCCTTTCCGGTGGGAACAGATGAGGGAGCGAAAAGTAGCGGCGACACTGCGCGACGAATGGCAGACACCGTTCCTGCTTGCCGTTGAATTTATTCGAGGGCCTCCGCCGCTTTCCCGCTGGTGCTAGCAAGCGAGCTAGGAGGTTATCCGGTTCGGTTGGCGCTCGGACGGCTAACGAGTGAAGCCGGATAGTGGCGACTAGCAGGTTAGCCTCAGTAGCATTGAACGCTAAGGCTAGCAATGGTAGACGCACTGACAAAAAAATCAGGGCTAAACGGTTTTAAAAATAAATCCGTCACCTTGTTTCTTCCCGCTGGATCCGTAGTTGGTGGTTGATTCTGTAACGATGCGGTGAGTGCGGAGAAGAGAGCCGGATCCATGATGCAGTGAAGAGAGAGGATTTATTATTAGAAGTGCAGGTTGATGTATATATACAGTGAAACAAGTAACAGCGACAAACAAAACATCCACAAGGTCCAGAGTCCCAAAGTTCCAGAGAAAACACACGAGCTAGACTACCGCCGTACAACTACAATCACCTTTCACCTGCACGTCACCTTAAATATTGCGTCATCGCCCTGGTAACCTAGTTGCCAGGACGACGACGCCAAACATGTCCGTAATGTTATGACGGCCGGCAACGTGGCGGGCGGAGCCTCATCTGTTTACGATGGGCGAGGGACGGAGCTTTACACTGGTATTGGTCCAAGACCTTAACCACTAGGCTACCACTTCCCTATGATTCTGTTTGCATTTATTACGTTAAATGCACTTAGAAATGCAGTGTGAATTTAAGGTTTCCTTCTGTATGAAATATACCACTTTCACATTTCCAGCCTTCCAGCTTTTTGGTTTAGGGGGACAAACGGCATTATTTTAGTTTGCAGAAGCATGAAAATAAGTCACGCCTTACTGACTGTAGCTTATGATGAGCCTCTTTAAAATGAGTACAAACCAGAGCAGTTTAATGCTTGTAATGTAACTTCATGTGTAATGTCTCACCAGCCTATATTCTTTCAGCGATCTAGTGGCAACAGTGTGCATGTCTCTACTCAAAACTCATTAAAAACACACCTGGAGGCTTTCTAAAGACTGCCGAAGCTTTACTCTTTATAGGTTGAACATTCTAAATTGAACCCAACCTGTGTTCTTTAACAGGAAAATATTGTCCTAAGCAAACATAATTAGTTACAGCTCCCTTTGGTTCTCTGCCCACCAGCATGGAGAGTTATACACATTAGTGGGTTACACACGTGCCATCACAGCGAGCACAGGCCACCAAAACCACCCATAAAGATGAGAGTCTCATTTTGACATTGTATAAAACACCAGCAAATGCCATGTTATTGGTTTAAAAAAAGGGAAAAGACTATAAATATGGGATATACTTGAAAAGGCTGATTAGTTCCAGATATGAGAATCACTGTGTGATAATGGAATACGGTTTTATCTGTAATCACAAAAACCTGGAAAGTGCTGCTACCAGTGATGTTAGTGTTTAACCACGAATCTTATCATAAAATTGACATTCGGAAAGGTATTCACATTACACAGACAGCAGGGCTTAGTGAAAGACGAACATCTCTAGTACATATTACCTGTATTGATGGAGAAGCCGAACTTGAAGTTGAATCCAACTCCGTTCTTAACACAAATAGCTCAGGACTAAATATTACAGAATTGTGAGGCAAAAATCTGAACCGTGGTCACAGGCAAAAAGGTCTAAAACATGAAAAGTCGAAATAGCAAACATACAAAAACATAATCCAAATGTCAAGAAACCGACAGTTCATGAGATTAATAAAAACCACTTGATAATGCAATACATCACAACGTAACTGTGTGTGAGCACAGTTTGTCTAGCCATGACCCAGAAGAGAAACCGGAGAGTCAGTATTCTGGCGAGCGCTCACTCTGGTGGCCTGGTGATTGAACCTAGCAGTATGAGAACCATTAAACATAACTACAAATAACATCTAGCTACTGTTTTACTTCATTAATTATTACAAAATATATTTTCCTTCCTACATTCTGGGTAATGATCTACATGTAACCTGTCTAAATTTACTGATCCTATTGCATGTCAAGAATCTATAACTTATTGTTTTCTCATCTGTTCTTTCAGAGCCTTCATATGAGACTGTGAGCCCATTTTTATGTCCCCCACTTGAAGACTGCTCTTTGTCAGGACACGAATGTCCTTTTGGTTTTCAGCAAGATCACAACGGCTGTCTACTCTGCCAGTGTCTTTCTAGTGAGTAAATACCATTTCGAACACACACCTACTTCTTACTTGCCTTGTCTACATTTTCTGACCTCCATAATATAGACAACATGTACAATCACTAGTGTTTTTTTACATTGTTTGTGTTGGATGTCTTTGCATGCCTTAGCATCACAATTTCCTTTTATTGAATTTAAGAGGTCCAGCACTGTTACACCATAATATTCTTGATACATTTCTCAAGAAGAAGTTTGCCATCTTTTGATCTTTGAATGCCAATTACGTGCATCATTTACTGGGGAATGAAATACATTTTTACAGTAAATTTTGTATGGATGTTCTAGGGTGGCACGGTGGCATAGTTGCTAGCACGGTCGCCTCACAACAAGAAGGTCCCGGGTTCTCCCCGCGTTTGTGTGGGTTTCCTCCGGGTACTCCGGTTTCCTCCCACAGTCCAAAAACATGTAGATTAGGTGGATTGGTGATTGTAAATTGTCCATAGGAGTGAATGTGTGTGAATGGTTGTTTGTCTATGTGCTGCCCTGCGATGGACTGGCGACCCATCCAGGGTGTACCCCCGCCTCTCGCCCTATGTGTGCTGAGATAGGCGCAGCAGACCCCCGTGACCCGAATTCTGGATTAAGCGGGTAAGAAGATGAATGAATGAATGAATGAATGAATGAATGAAATTTTACAATAAATTTTGTATGGACGTTCTAGGGCGGTACGGTGCCGTAGTTGCTAGCACGGTCGCCTCACAACAAGAAGGTTCCAGTTTCGATTCCCAGGCCAGGATCTTTCGATGGAGACTTTGCATGTTCTCCTCGCACTTGTGTGGGTTTCATTTGGGTACTCCGGTTTCCTCCCACAGTCCAAAAACATGCAGATTAGGTCGATTGGTGATTCTAAACAGTGAATGTGTGTGTGAATGGTTGTTTGTCTGTGTGTTGCCTTGCGATAAACTGGCAACGCCTCCAGGGTGTACCCGTGCCTCTTTCCCTATGTGAGCTGGGATAGGCTCCTCCAGCAGACCCCAGTGTCCCTGAATTAGGGAATAAGTGGGCAAGAAGATGAATGAATGAATGAATGAATGAATGAATGAATGAAAGTTCTACACATGCTCTACAAAATTTTAGTGAGTTTTCTGGATTGTTGTCTTAGAAAATTTTCAGCCTTCAATAACTTCTTGAATAGACACCTGTTAAACGTTTCAAACAGTTCATATAAACTAATTATTTTAGAAAAATTACCATACTCTGGGCGGCGCGGTGGCGTAGGGGATTGCACAGTTGCCTCACAACAAGAAGGTCCTGGGTTCGAATCCCGGTCCGGGATCTTTCTGTGCTGAGTTTGCATGTTCTCCTGGCACTTGCGTGGGTTTCCTCTGCATACTCTGGTTTCCTCCCACAGTCAAAAAACATGCAGATTAGGTCGATTGGTGATTCTAAATTGTCCATAGGAGTTTGTCTATGTGTTGCCCTGAGATGGACTGGCGACCCGTCCAGGGTGTACCCCCGCCTCTCACCCTATTTGTGCTGGGATAGATGCAGCAGACCCCCGTGACCCCAAATTCAGGAATAAGCAGGTAAGAAGATGAATGAATGAAACTACCATACTACCATTTGACAGTAACTGAGGAACTGCTCCATATGTAACAAAGTTTTTTGCACTAAAATGTAACTGAGTTAGATTTATGAATTTCTGTTGCCTGTTTCAGATGACACTTGCCCCAAACTGTCGAGCTACTGCAACAAGCAATGCCCAATGGGATACGAAAAGGATGACAATGGTTGTGAAGTTTGCCAATGCAGCACACCTTCTGAGTGTAAAACTCTGACCTGCAGAAAGACCTGTCCCTATGGATATGTGTAAGTCTATTAATAACTTAAATTGTTTGTTATACATTGCATACAATAACAGCCATGTGGTTAGAGGTAAGTGTATTGTGGTACATAGATACCACAAAAAGTGACTATTTGGCCAAAAATTATCATCTTTTCTGCAGTGCTGTAATGCTTAAATGAAACATTCTTGTAGCATGCTAATGTCTGGGTAAGTTAATACCAGAGGAAAAACCAATATTAAATTAATAACCAGTAACAGGTCAGTGGTGGCTCAGTTGGTGAAGGCACAGAGTTGTTGATTGGAAGCCAGGGAAACCTGGGTTCAAGCCCGACCACTGAAAGTCCATCACTGTTCTGTATGGTCCTGAGCAACAGCCTTAACCCTACCTGCTTCCCGGATGCTGACCCTCCGTTCTGAACTTAACCTTCCAAGGTGGAATATGCAAAGTTAGCACTGTTGCCTCACAGGTTCCAGGTTCTATTCGCAGGCATGGGCCTTTCTGTGTGGAGTTTGCAAGTTCTTCCTATGCTTGTGTGGGTTTAATCCAGGTACTCCAGTATCCTCCCACAGTCCAAAAAGATGTAGAGGTTGGGTTTTTTTTACACCGTCACCTCCACATTGCTCATTAGGGCAATCAGGGACAAACTGATTTCTCTTCACTCACATTTCATAATTACCTTTGATTGTGTGCAGCTACTTTGAGACAATTACCATTGACATACAAATAAAGCTGAATTGAACTGAATATTGGTTAGATTGTCTAGTGATTTTGTTAAAACCACATATTCTGCAAAGAAGAAAGAAACTGGAGGCAGGTCTGGCTTATTGTCATAACCGGCACCCTTGATCCACTTATCCAGCCTTGACTGCTTGGAGCAGAGTGGAGAACACCATTGCAGCTGGCTCTGGCTGACTGAACTAGTACGGCTATTATTTAAGCATCAAGCTCTGATTGACACCCGGCCCCTGAAGGGATCAGCTCACCAGAATCATCAGCCTAGAACTGCTGGCTGCTGTTGTCGTTAACTTGACACAATGTCAAAGTTGAATGATAGATAAGGAAAAACATCTAGCCTTTTATTAAGCTGTTTCTTTTTAAGCTGTGTTTATAGTGGCCCATGAACAAGGGCCTGCTTTGTTTTGATGTATTGTAGGTTGATGCTTGTCTGACCTCTCCAGAAATGATAAATGAGACACATGTTCTTGGAAGAGTATGCTAGAAGACTGTTGGTCATTATTTTGGTTAACAATTCATAACATTATTAGGTCTTGAGCTGCTTGTTGCATGTTGCCAAATATTGGTCCATTTTGTGAAACCAAGCATGTGAATCTCTGGAAAATAATGCATATTTGTTAACCAAAATATTTCACATCTAATATTCATCTGTCCCAATAGATAAACACAAAGTGCTTAAATTGATAATGTTCGAAATTTTATCATCAAAACTTCTGCTGGAATCCCGTTCATCCAAAGAGCTTTACCAGACTTTTGTTGTTACTCTAAGTCACGGATGTCACACGAGAGTCACCACCCTGCAGAGTTTAGCTTCAACATTAATTAATTGCTCCTGATTCCGCTAATCATGTCTTTCAGGCTTTTTAAATACGACCATGTCTTGTGGTTTGGCATAATGTTCACATTAAACACTGCAGGGCTTTGGGATGCAATTTAGTATGCAATCCACTTGTAGTAGACAAAATAGGCCTTTATTTACTAAATCACAGTTTAATTATACTTTTAAATCATCTAATGTAGGAAGAAGAACTTCTGAGACTTAAGACAGTAAGAACAGTTGACAAGTGGAAAGTGTAAGGCTTTGTGTGTACAACAGTGGAAATGCTGTTTGTACTACATTTGGCACAGTGCGGTGCCCTGGTATCTGAACAATAGGAGACTTAAATCATTTCCCTTTCTCAATAAAACTAAAATATCATCTGTTCTGATAGGCTGTAAAGGGCTGTTGGAAGAGACATGATGGAATTTGTTAAGCCAGCAGTCCCTGCTGAAATTCCACAGCTCGTTCCAAACAAAGCCGGTTTCCAAAGGTCACACCATTGACCTGGTTCAGTGTTGGTACAGCACAGGTTTTTACTGCCCACTGACTTCATACACAATTTTTTCTTGCTGAACGAAGCAAAAACTCACACTGATAGGGTTTCCCAGAGGTAGGTTGAGTACTCATATACTCAGGTTACTCTGATCTGGTTGACATGAAGCAAAACAGGTTTTAGAGCAATACACACTCAGGTGTTTTTCTAATAGTCATAATAGTCAAAAAAAAAAAAACCAACCTTTTTTTCACATTTCGAGTTTGCATGTCTTCCATGCACTTGCCTGAGTTTCCTTTGGGTACTCTGGAAGAAACATTAGGTTGATTGGTTTAAATTGGCAGTAAGATTGAATGTGTGTGTGATTGACTGGTGACCTATCCAAGATGTACCCCTACCCTTCACCTTATGTGCGCTGGGATAGGCTCTATCAAATCTCTCTTCCCAAACCGAATTAGGGAATAAGTGGGTTAAAAGATGAATGAATGATATATTTATTACTGTTTGACAGTACAGAGTAAACACAGACATTAAGGTTGCACAAGCCCGTGCATTCTTAGTGCTGGGCCCAAGCCTGGAGAAATGGGAGGCACATCCAGCGTAAAACTGTGCCAAATCAAATATGCGATGACTAATAAGATTTTTATACCGGATCGGTTGAGGCCCGGGTTAACAACCACTACATGTACCGGTGGAAATTGAGCTTCTGTTGGCCAAAGTAGGAGAAAGAGAGAAGACCTCTACAGAGACAGCAGGCAAAGGAGAATTGTAGGAGAGTGGAGGTTAGAGCGCATACTTTAAATGTTGGTACTATGACTGGTAAAGGAAGAGAGTTGGCTGACATGATGGAGCGTAGAAAGGTAGATATGTAGTGTGTTCAGAAGACCAGGTGGAAACGGAGTAAAGCCAGGAACATTGGAGGTGGATTGAAACTGTTTTATCATTGTGTAGATTGAAAGAGAAATGGTGTAGGTGTAATCCTGAAGAAGGAGTACATTGAGAGTGTGTCCGAGGTGAAGAGTTTCTGATCGGGTGATTAAAGTGATGCTGGAAGTTGAGGATGTGATGGTAAATATCATCAGTGCTTATGCGTTAAAAGTAGGCTGTGAGATGGAGGAAAAGGAAAGATTCTGGAGTGAGTTAGATGGAGTGGTGGAGAGTGTAGCGAGGCATGAAAGATTGGTGATAGGAGCAGACTTCAATTGTCATGTTGGTGAAGGGAACAGAGGTGATGGGTAGGTATGGCCTTAAAGAGAAGAGGAAGGGCAGATGGTGGTAGATTTTGCTAAAAGGATTGAGATGGCAGTGGTGAACACATATTTTAAGAAGAAGGAAGAGCATAGGGTGACATATAGTGTGAGATTCAGGGAGAAGGTCAGTCAGGGGCTCGGTGGTGGTGAAGAGTTGTTGAATATTTGGGCAATGACTGCAAAAGTGATAAGGGAGACAGCTAGGAATGTACTTGGGGTGACTTCTGGAAAGGATAAGGAAGACAAAGAGAAATGGTGGTGGAATGAGAAAGTGCAGGAAAGTATAAGGAGAAAGAGGTTGGCAAAAAATTTTGATCACCAGAGAGATGAGAAAAGTAGGCAGGAGTATAAGGAGATGAAGGAGCAGGTGAAGAGGGAGGTGGAAAAAGCTAAGGAAAAGCGTATGAGAAGTTGGACACTAAGGAGGGAGAAAATGTTTTGTACCGGTTGTACATTTGTGCAAGTTTCTGACTAAATTGTTTAACAGGATTTTGGAAAGTGAGAGGATGCCTGAGGAATGGGGAAGGAGTGTTCCCGTACCAATTTTTAAGAATAAGGGAGATGTGCAAGCGTACAGTAACTACAGAAGAATAAAATGAGTCACACTATGAAGTCATGAGAAAGAGTAGTGCAGTAGCTAGATGGAAGAAAGCGGTGCCCATCTGTGAGCAACAGTATGGTTTCATGCTAAAGAAGAGTACTACAGATGCAATCTTTGCTTTGAGGATGTTTATAGCTTAGTATAGAGAAAGCCAAAAGGAAATGCATTGTTCCTTTGTGGATCTGGAGAAAGAGTACGACAGGGTTCAGAAAGAGTAGTTGTGGTAGTCAGAGGAAGTCAGGTAAATATGTGAAATATGCAGAGAAATATGTGAGTGTGCTGCAGGATATGTATGAGGTCAAGGTGAAGGTGGGATTGCATCAAGGATCGGCTCTGAGCCCTTTGTAGTTTGCAGGGGAATGAAAGTCAGCGGGAGTAAGACTGAGTACATGTGTGAATGAGAGGGAAGGCAATGGAGTGGAGAGGTTGCAGGGAGAAGTGGTTTAGAAGTTAGAAGAGTTTAAGTACCTGGGGTCAACAATGCAAAGTAATGGAGAGTGCATTAGAGAAGTGAAGAAAAGAGTTCAGGTATTTGATGATTGCATCTGGCTCAATTTTGGCTCTTGTCAGACATAGCCCCTTTCCCTCATTTAGCATTGTCGTCCTGATTTGGTTGCCAGGGCGATATGCATTATTTAAGGCGCCGCGTCGGTGTGCGCGTCGCGAATCGTTAAGGATAATTTACGATCACGAAGTTTAGTTGATGTTTGTTTTTGCTTGCTACTCGTCCCTCCGCTCCTGAATAACCCCGTGTTTTGCCCCTTCGCTCCTGAGTAACCCTGTGGTTTGAATTTGTTTAAGTTCGGTTTAAGTTTCCCCATGTTTTCATAAAGTGTTTAGTCTGGGAGTCAATAAATACGTGTTACCTGCAACATGGGTCCGATCTCCGTTAATCCATTACATGTCCACTATTTTAATTGTTTGATAATAGCCTACATTGGCCATTGCTGGGTAAACGCTCCCTTATGAATCAGTCAAAAAATATATTATATGGCTCTCACTGAAATAAATTTCCAAATATTTTTGCTCTCATGGCTCTCTGAGTCAAAAAGGTTCCCGACCCCTGGTCTAGAGGCAGTTGCTTTGTGACGAGGAGGAGCTGAAGGTGACAGAGATTTTCATTGGGAGTGATGAGGATGGACAGGATTAGAAATGGGTTTATTAGAGGGACGGCGCATGTAGGATGTT
>JAOTRA010093905.1:0-11694 GCA_026260255.1 Pseudolaguvia tuberculata
ACTTCATGCTTTTTGAACATATATATATTCTGTTCAGAATTTTCATGTTCTCCCCGGGCTTTCATGGATTTCCCTCTATGTCCCTTCCTTTCACCCAATGTGCGCTGGGAAAGGCTGCAGCAGAGTCCCGTGACCCCAAGTTAGGGAGTAAGTTGGTTACAAAACAAATAAATGAATGAATAAATAAATAAACTAATGAGTTAAGAGATTTATATGATTGTTTAATTACTTTGGATCTAATCAAATGATGGGCAAATATAGTAAACACTACCAATCACTACATAACATACAATAACCATAAAAGAAGTACAAAAGCAGTGAGTGTCTGAGATTTTATAGTAACTCACTGTTAGATTAAAGTGCCCATAGTTCCATAAATCAAGAATTCTTTTATCATAGTACTTGCAGTAAGATGCTTTAGGTTTAATGCCAGGTCGTGTGTGTTTCTACTGATATTCTCAATTCTAAACCCTCATTTAATAAATGAGTGTGTTTCATTCAGATGGCTGCAGTCTATCGTGAGACTCTGCATCTCATGATAAGGAACATGATGGCAATGATTTAATAAAGCTACATTTACGTCATTAACGTTGAATAGCTATATATCAGCAAGATTTTTGCACATTGACAATAATATCTTAACAATATTGCTACACCCGTAACACTGTCTGTGGACAAAACAACCATAAATTGAACTAGAATTAATTCTTGAAACATTTTTACCCATAGTGATGGCTTTGGCTTTTGTCGAATGCCTCAAGTTTGTATGCTTGGCACATAAAAGTGCTGACTGCAGAAATAATTTTCTATTGCTCTTCTTCCTTATTTTTTCTTCATTGTTTCCATTTCTTCTACAACTGGATATTTAGGTTTATCACAAAATGTCTACACCAAACAAACCTCCATTTGTCTTTCGGTATTTACTCACCACACATTTATCCATTCATGTGTTTCTCACCTCTTTTAGCTCCAAAGTAGAGTGTCTGCTGTGCAGTGTTGGACCACTGGAGGGATGAGTTGTCAGTCTCAGCCACACGACATGTCAGGGTCACAGTACCTCCTTCAGCCACAGTTTCATCCGAGGTCACTGGCTGAAAAGGATCCTCATCATCATCTAATAGTTATGGAGAAAAGACAGTGGTTAAGTTAGGTTAAGCTGACCGATTCTAGGCACAGCCCTAGAAAACAGACAACATAAAAAAAAACCTTCCAAACCAAAAGACAAAAAAAAGGCATATAAGCCTGGGGAAAAGAAACACGATAGGGGCATGTACAGGGGCTGGAACAAGGGGTGACCAGGACAGATAGAGACAGAGATAGACAGAAGCAGCCATGCGGCAAAGTCGGGCTTCCGGGTAGCAAAACAATCAGAAAACAAACGAATGTCCCGTCCTCCTCTGGGACCAGCATCTCCAGCGCGCTGCCGGTGTGCAGCTGAGTCTCGTCAAGCGCTGATTCGCATGTGTTATAAGCCGGCAGTTATAAGCCGGATAATTTTTGTCTTTTTCCCTGAATGTCTTTTGTTCCAAGTTCAAGTTCATGTTCAGGATCTCATCTCGTCTTTTTTTTCTTCACGGTATTTTCTTTAGTTTTAAATCTCGTGTTTTCTTATTTTTATTTTTTGCCTTTTTTCTAATTAAATGGACAATTTAAACCCGCCAATCCTGCGTTTGGGTGCACTCTTTATTCCCGATCCTGCTCCCCCCACCCACTCTGACAACAAAATAATGAAAAGCCAGGGAAAGTAGAAGGGAGAGAAACTGGAGTAAGAAATAAGAGGGAACGGACAGGGAACATAACCTCAGCACAAAGAGTGGCGGAGAGATGCGGACACAGACCAGACGGGGAACCCCAGAAGGGCGACGAGTGAAACAGGAGACAAGAAAAGACAGGTAAAGCAACGGGACAGCAAATCAACAAAAACAACAAAACAAAACATACAGCGCAACAACCAGCAAAACAAATCAGTATAGACACATCACCAGGAAAACACACCAAGTTTATAGTCTCTACAATGGCATTTGCCAGAACACTGTCCGAGAGGGAGACAGTAGGCACTCAGGGGGACTCAGAAGGGACGGAGGGTACTCAGAATGGACTGAGGGGGACTCAGAAGGGACATTCGGAGACACTAAAGGGACCAAAGCGACACTGAAGGGACCAAAGGGAACTCTGAAAGGGACACCAAATGGGCTGATGGGGACACCAAAGGGGCTGAAGGGGACACTGAAGGGGACACTGGAGGCACTGAAGGGGACACTAAAGACACAGAGGGCACTAATGCAAACGCAGAGGGCTCTGAAGCAGACAAAGAGGGCTCTGGTGAAGATGCAGAGGGCTCTGGTGAAGACGACTAGGTCGAAGGGGAAGACTGCTCTAGTCGATCCCAACTGACAGTCAGATACGTGGGAAGGTAGGCAATGGGCTACCAACCTCCCCAATAATGTCCTCAGGCCCATAAGGTCTAGAATACCTCCGATAACCAGTGCAAAAAATGGCCGATATCCACAGGTTGCCGCCAGTTTAAATCCCAGATGGCGGCTACTGCCAATAATGCCTCGTCGCATAACAAAAGTAAAAAAACCTTGCACTTAGCTCTCGCAGAGGGGAACTGATGAGAGTGCGCGAAAAAGCGGCGACACCCAGCAACAAAGTCCAGACACAGTTCTGGTTGCCAATGGACCTCAAAGGTAGGACCGGATGCTTAATAGCAGGCACCGGCGCTAGCAATCAAGCTAGGAGGTTAGCCTGTCCGGTTAGCAATTGCACTGCCTGGGTATGTAAAGGAGAGCAGCGACTAGCTGGCTAGCCTCTGTAGCATCGAATGCTATCGCTAGCTTCACTAACTTCGTCGACAAAAACTCCAGGCTAAACGGCTTAATTAAATAGTTCACCTCCGGATTCCCCCTCAGACCTACCTGCTTCTACACAGCTGTGTTCCAAAATCCAGTGTAATCTATAATCTATGTGTTCACATAAAGTATCATCTCAACAATGTGTGAAGTATACAAATGTGCCAGATAAGCAGCAGTTACCATGAATCATGATACAAATTTGACAGATCCTCTCCTACTGAGCTCTTTCACTTCGTTGTACAGTTTTGATACCTATAGTGTGTTGTAATGAAATAATAATCACATAATAGACTATACACTGCAAATCATCTCAAGATGGATGTACTGATGAGAAAAGGAAATACAATTGCCGCCATAATAACGCAATGGACGAAGATTGAATGATTATTTAATGCATCATGTTTCAACATCAACTAAACAACGTTTTCTTTAGAGGTAGAAAGAGAGCCTAGTGTGTGTGTCCAATCCATCAGTCCAGTAAAGAAAGAAAATAGCTGTGGACTGTTTAACTGCCTCTTCCTCTGATTTCGGTCTCACATTTACTCGTGGTGGTGGCGTGTGTGTTTACATCAACACGGAATGGTGTAATAACTCTGTGCTTGTGTCTGAACACTGCTTAACGTCAGTGGAGTTTCTGATTGTTAGATACAGATCATTTTATTTACCATGTGAATTCACACAGGAACTTCCATTTTTATTTTTGTTGTTTACATTCCATCTAGCTAAGGAAGTGCTCAGTGTACTGTACGGGGCTATCAGCGAGCTAATGCTCACCCCAATGGACTGTTCATAATCGCTGAAGATTTCAACAATGCAAATCTCAAAGCGGTTCACCCTAAATTTTACCAACATATGGACAGTGCTATGAGAGGAGTGCACATGCTGGATCATGTTTACACATTGCCGGCGCCATTGACGCCATTAACCTGGAGGAGTACACTTCATCAGTGCATCAGTGAACATTGGCAAGTGCATCAAATGATATGAATGGCTACAAGAACATTATAACACGATGCAACCAGAAGCCACGGATGACTACAGAGGTGCGTGCACTGCTTAAGTCGAGAGACTCCACCTTCACCTTTAAAAACAGCTAGAGCCAAGCCATCCAGGGCCATCACCTACAGGACTACACCATCTGCCTGTAACAGTGATGCCTCCCTTCCATATCTACAAAATCTACAGTATCCTGCCACAATGACTATCGTCCCATTGCACCCAATCCCATCCCCATGAAGTGCTTCAAGAGGCTTGGCATGAGGGCTGTGTGCTCAGTCCACTGCTGTTCACCTTGCTGATCAATGCACAGCTCAAACCACATCATCAAGTTTGCTGACGACACGACCGTGGTGTGTCTAATCAGCAAGAATGATGAGTCAACATACAGAGAGGATGTACAACCACTATCAATTTGGTTAAGAGACAACAACCTGTCTCTTAACATGGACAAGACAAAAGAGATGGTTGTTGACTTCATAAGATCACAGTATGATCACTCTCCGCTTAACATCACTGGATTCAAAGTGGAGATAGTCAAGAGCACCAAATTCCTTGGTGTTCACTGGGCGGAGAACCGAAGCTGGTCACTCAACACCAACTCCATCACCAAGAAAGCCTAACAGCGTCTCTACTTCCAGAGGAAGCAAAGGAATACACTCCTTCCACCCCCATCCTCACCATGTTCTATAGAGGGACTATAGAGAGCATCCTGTGTAGCTGCATCACGTCCTTGTTTGAGAATTGCACCATCATGGAACACAAGTCCCTGCAGATGACAGTGAGGACAGCTGAAAATGTCATCGGAGTCACTCTTCCTTCCATAACGGACAAGTACACCACACGCTGCATCCGCAAGGCACACAGCATCATGGATGACGACACACACCTCTCAAACACACTCTTCTCCCTCCTGCCGTCTTGAAAAAGGTTCCAGAACATTTTAACTCTTACAATCAGACTCTGCAACAGTTTTTTCCCTCATGCCACCAGACTCCTCAACATGGAGAGGAGCTGATTGGATGGACATACAAAACACACACATGGACTAGCTGCTCCCACAAAACTTCGCAGATCACTTTGCAACTGCACAGATCACTTTACTATTAGGATGTTTCTTTTTGCACCTCATTTAATAATAGTTCATAAAAAATATATTTTTGCACAATCACTACCAGTCTTGGTTGGTTCCTATGTCTTTGTGTTACTGTCCTTATCTGCTGTTTTGTGTTTTAATTACTTGGCTCACCATTTGAACTGTTTGCACTGTTCTTATTGTAAGTAATTATTGTCTGTAGCACCATGGTCCTGAAGAAACGTCTCATTTTACTGTATACTGATCTTTCATATATGACAATAAATCTTCTTTAACTTTGACTTGACATTTGTGTGAGTACAATGAAAATGTTGAATAAATATCAAAATAAACAGTTGGTGTAAGTGATTATATTTTACTGTTGATCATGTGTCATCGTTGCATATTCAGTAACTTTCGACTAACATTAACAGGTGAAAAGCTGACCTATCTTTTTACACTGCACACACTAATGCATGTATCCGATTAATGCATTCATTCTTCTAACCTGCTTTTTCAGGGTTATGGAGGTCTGCAAGGGCTTGCACACGTAGGGTGAATGGCAGAGGTACACCCTGAACAGGTCAACAGTCCATTGCAGGTCCACACAGACAAACAACCACACACACACACACTCATTCCTAAATGCAATTTAAAATCATTAATCAACCTAATGGACAGAGTACTCAGGGAAAACCCATGCAAACGCTGGGAGACGTGTTTAACTGCACTATGCAGCCCTTCACTCAGATTAGTCAGCAGGTGATGAGGAGTATGAACGGTGATTGGTAGTGAAAGTGCAATAAATAAACCTGTTATAACCAATAACTTTCTTCAGCAACCAGTTTAAAGGAATTATGGTTTATATCAGTAATGACAATAAGAGTAACTGTAATTCAGTGCACTGTTTAGACTGTTTAGAGTGTTTAGACTCTCAGCCAGATGGGCCAGCAGGACAGGTTAATGTTAAACTTTATTTATTTATTTATTTATTTATTTATTTATTTATTTATCATTTAGACTGATTTATATGTTTTTTTAAAGCTTAAGGTCAAAACTTTGACTGAATAGAAATATGTAGACAGGTCATGTCTATAAATACGCATTGTGGTGTTATACATGTTGAATGGGTTCTCCCTTGAGTCTGGTTCCTCCAAGCATTATTCCTTGCTACCGTTCACTCTGGTTTGCCAATGAGGGATGAAAATCAATTTGGAACATTTCTTTATTGTATTTCTGAACTTGATAAGACAGGGAATTTAGCCTTTGCCCATGAAGCTCAGCGGACATCTAGAGTAGACCCTACTTTTTGGTAGCCTTTATTATTTTTATGAGCTCTTTATGTCAAACAACAACCAGACATACTTTTACGTCTGTCTCTAAAAATAAATCTGCAAAATCTTTACAAAACTTCAGGAAGAGAAAGTGTGCATTAATATACACTGCTTTTCACACCGTTAAGCACTTAGAAATACAGTTAGACACACACACACACACACACACACACACACACACACACACACACACACACACACACACACACACACAGCTTTTGGGGTGTGGAAAACACATATATTTAAAGTAACACAATTTACACCCTACTGACACACAGGGATGTGCAAGAAAAATGGTGGAAATTCTATTTTAGAGAAAGCCTGGTTGGTTCATACATGATTACAGCTACACTTTATGGCCAAAAGTATTCACTCCACTGCCTTGACTTGCATATAAAACTAATTGACACCCCATTCCTAATTCATAGGGTCGTCAGTCCGCCCTTTGCAGCTATAAAAGCTTGAACTCTTCTGGGAAGTCGGTCTACAAGGTTTAGGAGTGTGTTTATTGGAATTTTTGGCCATTCTTGCAGAAACACACTTGTGAGGTCATACACTGATGGTGAATGAGACGGTCTGGCTCTCCGTCTCTGCTTTAATTCATCACAAAGGTGTTCTACTGGATTGAGGTCAGGAGGTCAGTAAAGTTTATCCATACCAGACTCCACTCTGGACACCCATGCACAGTCATGTTGGAAAAGGAAGGCCCCAGCTCCAAACTGTTTCTACAAAGTTGAAAGCATGGAATTGTCCAAAATGTCTTGGTATGCGGAAGCATTCAGTGTTCCTTTCACTAGAACTATGGGGCCAAGCCCAGATCATGAAAAACACAACATAATCTCCTCTCCACTAAAATTTACACTTTACGCTCAATACAGTCAGTTCAGTGTCAACCGCCAAAACTCGTCCATCAGATAGTTGGCGACATTTTGCACTGTGCACCTTAGCGTCCACTGACCCCACTCTGTCAGTTTACGTGGCCTACCATCTCTTGGCTGGGTTTCTGTCGTTCCCAAACACGTCCACATTTATATAATACAGCTTACAGTGGACCATGAAATATGGAGCGTGGAAATATGTGGCATCCTATCACAGTTCAGTGGTGAAGCTGCCGCCATTCCGCTGGGTGCAAACTTGGTTGGATCATTCTGTCAGACCGGGAGGGGGACTAGGATCGGGCATAAGGAGCGCTCCCAAACACAGGATTGGCGATTTGAAAATGTCTATTTTATTAAAAATAATAATAATAATAAAAATGAGCAAAAACAACGCGATGAAAAGGGGGAAAGGGCAATGATCCAACAACCCTAGGAGAAATGCTTCTGGTTTATAAAGAGTGCGTAATCAGCGCATGGCAACGAGACTCGACCAGCGGCCGCACACCGGAAGCGCGCCGGGACGTGGGAGCGGACAGAAAAGAGAACAAGATGGTGGAAGCTGAAGGAGGATGACTGTAGTGTGAGATTCAGGGAGGAGATCAAACAAGTTCTCAGTGGTAATGAAGAGTTGCAGAAGAGATAAGGAAGACAGCTAGGAACATACTTGGTGTGACATCTGGAAAGGGAAAGGAAGACTAAGAGACATGGTGGTAGAATGAGGAAGTGCAGGAAAGTATAAGGAGAAAGAGGTTGGCAAAACAGATTTTTTTGGAGGTGGCAGAGTTGAAAATGCTGAGATTTAAATGTTCTGTCTGTTTAGGCAGTGATCGTAGCGATGCACTCTCGAGACACTCATTATGAGGCGCATAAAGAACTAATGATTCAATTACCACGACCCTACACCCTGCACTCTGACACCTGGACATTAAGGATGTTTATATACGAATGCTGTTTATAGACTTAAGAGTTCAGAATTCAACACAATTATCTCAGCAGCTGATACAGAAGCTGAGCTTGCTGGACATAAACACCTCCCTCCGTAATTAGATCCTGGATTTCCTGACTGGGATAACTCAGTCAGTCCAGATCGGGAAAAGCACCTCCAGCACTACCACACTGAACAGTGGGGCTCAGCAGGACTATGCGGCAATGCACAACTCAAACCACATCATCAAGTTTGCTTGATGACCATGGTTGGTCTAATCAGCAAGAATGAGTCAGCATACAGTGAAAAGTCGCTTAACGTGTAAAAAACTAGAAGACCGTATTAGAATGAAACAACATTCCTATTCCTATACTTGAGCAACTTGTTTCCTTAGTCCCCAGACATTTGTAGACTTATATAAAGAAGAGGGGATTCATTCTGATCATTTGTTCTGATCATCCTTGAAATGGTTCTACACCTTCATTTGATTCCAGCTGTGTGATTATTCTGATTGGACTTGATTACAGCTCACAGTGCATGTCAGAGCAAATGAGAATTCAATACAGTCCCAACAGTGAAGCATGGATTTGGAAGTATCATTTAGAGGTGTTTTCCAGCTGCAGAGACATTAAAATTGGTTGCAATAAAGGTAAAGATGCATGAAGTACAGGGATATCCTGGATGAAAACCTTCTCCAGATTGCTCAGGACCTCAGACTGGGCCGAAGGTTTATGTTCCAACAAGACAATGACCCTAAGCACACAGCTAAATTAATGGCTTCACAACAACTCTGTGACTTTTCTTGATAACCCGATTGAGCATCTCTGGAGAGATCTAAAAATGGCTGTCCACCAATGTTTACTATCCAACCTGACAGAACTGAAGAGTATCTGCAAGGAGGAATGGCAGTGGATCCACAAATCCAGGTGTGGAAAACTTGTTGCATCTTTCCCAGTAAGACTCATGGCTGTATTAGATCAAAAAGGTTCTTCTACTAAATTCTGAGTAAGTAAATGGTCTGAATACGTAGGACCATGTAATATTTTAGTTTTGTTTTTTAATAAATCAGCAAAAATTTCAACAATTCTCTATTCTTCCATCAGAATGGGGTGCTGTGTGTACAAAAAAAGGTGGGACACTGTACAAATTGTGAACAAAAATTTTTGATATTATGCACTGTAGATAATGATAACTTCAAACTCAGCAATTTTTCTCTGAGACACTCCTTTCTCATATTGCGCCAATATTTTTAATTTTAGCATTGGGGGAATTGGTGATTCTTGGCCATCTTGACTTCTGAGAGACATTGCCACTCAGAAAGGTTCTTTTTTTATACCCAATCATGTTGCCAATTGACCTAATAAGTTGCAAATTGGTCTTATATGTAAATGTAACTTTTCCTGCCTCTTATTGCTACCTGGCCCAACTTTTTGTAATGTGTAGCTTTTCTGTAGCCAATATTTGGCATGACATTTCAAAACATCTCACTTTCAACATTTGATATGTTATGCCTCTACATATGACATAGAACAAATATTTTAAGAAGATGGAAGAGCATAAGGTGACAAATAAGAGTGGAAGACGTTGCACACAGGTGCACTATATTTTGTGAAGGAAATGTAACCTGAAAGAGATTGGAGACTGTAAGGTGGTGGCAGGAGATAGTGTAGCTAAACACCATTGGATGGTGGTCTGAAGGATGGCTTTGGAGGTTAGGAATAAGAGGAAGAGAGAAAGGATAGTAAAGAAAATAAGATGGAAACGGAAGACTGTAGTGTGATATTCATGGAGGAGGTCAGACAGGGGCTTGGTGGTGGTGAAGAGATCTTGCATGATTGGGCAATGACTGCAGACGTGATTGGGAAAACAGCTATGAAGCTACTTGGTGTGACATTGGGATCGGCAGAGAGAAGAGAAAAGTAGGCAAGAGTATAAGGAGATGAGGCAGCAGGTGAAGAGGGAGGTGGCAAAAGCTAGAGTTGTATGAGAAGTTGGACACTAAGAACGGAGAAAAGGATTTGTACTGGTTGGCCAGAGCTGGAAAGGATGTAATGCAAATTAATGCGATAAAGGATATAGATGGAAATGTGTTGGCTAGTGAGAAAAGTGTGTTGAGAAGATGGAGAGAGTATTTTGAGCAGCTGAGGAATGAGAGAAATGAGAGAGAGAGAGAGAGAGAGAGAGACAGAGAGAATGTTGGATGATGTGTAGATGATACAGAAGAAAAAGGGATAGGAAGTGCAGCTATTAAGCAGTTGGACCAGACGACATTTCAGTAGAAGCAAGGAGAAGTTTAGCAGAGATGACAGTGGACTTTTCTAAATTCTTTAACAGGATTTTTGAAGGTGAGAGGATGCCTGAGGAATGAAGGAGTGTTCTAGTACCATTTTTTAAGAAGAATGGAGATTTGCAGGTGTGCAGTAACTACAAGGAAATAAAGTTGATCAGTCGCACAATGAATGACTAGTGGAAGCTAGGCTGAGGGAAGAGGTGGCCATCTGTGAGCAACAGTATGGTTTCATGCCAATGAAGAATACTACAAGGTGAAAGAGGCTAGGTTGAGATGGTTTGGACATGTGCAGAGGAGGGACATGCAATATATTGGTAAAAGAATGCTAAGGATGGAGGTGCCGGGGAGGAAAAAAGAGGAAGACCAAAGAGAATGTTTATAGATGAGATGGGGGAAGACACGCAGGTAGTTCAGGTGAAAGAGGCAGATGTAGAGGACAGGGTAGTGTGGAGATTAACCCTTAATGGGAGCAGCCAAAAGAAGAAACAAGAAGATAAAGAAGAAGAAGAAGAAGTTTGTACATTAATCAGACAAAAATAACAAATGATTTTAGAAATTGGCTACATTTGTGAAAAATTTAAGGGGGTCTTTCATTTTTTATTCTTTTGGCGCCTCCACCCATCTGTCCTTTGCTACCTAGATTCTCGTTCTTGTGTTCAACCACTCTGGGCTTTTTATTGGGCTTTTACCTGTCACTGTTTCTCTCTCTGCAATTCTTTAGATGTTGTTGTGGGGTCTTTTGTGACTTCCTACTCCTGGGAAGGTTCTCCACTCTCCAGTGTTCCATATTTTTGCTATTTGTGGATAATGGCTCTCACTGTGGTTTTCTGGAGTCCCAAAGCTTTAGAAATGGCTTTATAACCTTTTCCAGACTGATAGATCTCAATTACTTTCTTTCTAATTTGTTTCAGAATTTTTTGGATCTCGGCATGATGTCAAGCTTTTGAGGATCTTTTGGGATACTTCACTTAGTCAGACAGGTCCTATTTAATTGATTTTCTTGATTGCAAACAGGTGTGGCAGTAATCAGGCCTGAGTGTGGCTAGAGAAATTGAACTAAATTGTCATAAACCAGTTATGTTTTAACAGGGGGCAAACACTTTTTCACACAGGGCCATGTAGTTTTGGACTTTGTTTTTCCTTAATAATTAAAACTTTCATTTAAAAACTGTGTTTTGTGTTTTTACTCAAGTTATCTTTGACTAATATTTAAATTTGTTTGATGATCTGAAACATTAAAGTGTGACAAACTGTAACGACTTGGTGAGCACAGAGAAGAGAGCTGGATCCATGATGCAGTGGAGGGTGACGGTTTATTTACAGTGAGGAACGCAGATATAT
>JAOTRA010093924.1:0-11693 GCA_026260255.1 Pseudolaguvia tuberculata
GAAACCGGAGCACCCGGAGGAAACCCACGCAAGCGCAGGGAGAACATGCAAACTCCGCACAGAAAGATCCCGGCCCAAGATTCGAACCCAGGACCTTCTTGGTGTGTGTGCGCGTGTGTGTTTTTCTGTATCTGCTCTGCCTATAAACTGGACCATGAAATTGTATGTGTGTGATGTTCCTCCAGGTGATGGAGTACCTGATCGGCGGTGATGTGAAGTCTCTGCTCCATGTCTACGGCTACTTTGATGAGGACATGTCCCTAAAATACATTTCGGAAGTGGCACTCGCTCTGGATTACCTTCACCGACACGGTATCATTCACAGGTACATCCTACACCAGGGGGGACGTCCTACACCAGGGGGGACGTCCTACACCAGGGGGGACGTCCTACACCAGGGGGAACGTCCTACACCAGGGGGGACGTCCTACACCAGGGGGAACGTCCTACACCAGGGGGGACGTCCTACACCAGGGGGGACGTCCTACACCAGGGGAACAGGCGCTTCAGAGAAGTACAGATTCTCTAAGATGAACTGAAACCTGGTTTTGTCTCCACAGGGATTTGAAGCCTGATAACATGCTGGTCAGCAACGAAGGTCACATCAAGCTCACAGACTTCGGCCTCTCCAAGGTCAAACTGGACAGAGGTCAGCTAGCGCTGGAAAACACACAGGATTTGATTGATTGATTGATTGATTGATTTTTTTAAAATATATATATATATATGATGATTTTTTTTACCTTTGTAGAACTGAACCTTATGGATATTTTGACCACGCCCTCTTTGGCCAAACCGAAGAAAGATTATTTCCGGACCCCGGGTCAGGTTCTGTCATTGATTAGTTCTCTTGGTCTTGTAAGTATGATTAAGGTTTTTTTGTTATTAGCGTTCTGTTTATAAGGAGGAAAGATGAACACACTCAAAATGTACTTCTAATATTTATTTATTTATTTATTTATTTATTAAAACTTGTGTTTTTGACACAATGATAGGGTGGCGTAGTGGTTAGCACGGTCACCACACAACAAAAAGGTTCCGGGTTCGATTCATGGACAAAAGGTCTTTCTGTGCAGGATTTGCATGTTCTCCCTGCACTTGCTTGGGGTTTCTCAGGTTTCCTCCCACAGTCCAAAAACATGTCCATTAACTTATTCAGTGATTCTAAATTGCCTATTGGTCTGTGTGCGTGTGTGTGTGTGCGCGCGCGCGCGTCTTTGTGTGTGTGTGTGCCCGCGCGTGTGTGTGTGTGCGTGCGCGCGCGTCTCTGTGTGTGTGTGTGTGTGTGTGTGTGTGCATGGCGTTAAAAAAAAACCACACAGACGCCATGCCAGCATCAAGGCTAATTTCATAGAGAGAAAACGATCATTCCATTAACATTTCATGCTTTTGGAGTGTGGGATGAAACCAGAAGTACCCTGAGTAAACCGGTAAAAAAAAGATCAGCGTTCTACATAGAACGATCACTGAAAGGATTTTCCCATAAATCCACTGTTATTTCTTTTACTACTCGGTTGGTTAGTTAGTTGGTTAGTTAGTTGGTTACTTGGTTAGTTAGTTAGGCTTAAACACTGGATTATGTGTCTTTAATGGAAAGAATACTCCAGTGATGGACGGGAAGCGTCACTGTAGCGCCTCGGCCGTGTCCAGCCCCATGACATGTGGAAAAGTGGAGCAGAGGAAGAGCTCGCTCGGTTCGCCGCTGTTGGCTAGAAGACGAGGAGATCTGCGTTCTCCCATCGCTCCGTCTCGAGGTCTCGGTACGCACCTCGTTACCTCTTCCGTTGTCTTACTCTCATCTGTCTGTCTGACTGACTGTCTGTCTGAAGGCTGATGTATGTGCGGTTTCTTTCAGGAGCGAACCGTGTGTTTAGTCCCAGCTTGCTGGCTAAAAGTCTGACCCCGAGGCTGATGAAATCCAGGAAGAAGTTTGAGTCTCTAAGTGTAGAGAGTGCTCATTCATGCCAGCTGCTGTCCAGTGAGACGGAAAGCTGTATCAGTCCTCTGTGGGAGGACGAGCAGGTACCTCCAAAAGCTCTTTCAATAAACCCCAGTAAAATGATGAGTAAATTGATTATGGGACACGGCACATGCACGTGATGTCATGATCTCATCCAACTATTCATTTGCAGAATGAGAACATTCTACCTCCAAACATAAAGGACAAAGTTGGACATGGACTTTCTGTATCTGCTGTGGAGGTAAAGCTAGGCCGTGACTTGATGGACACAGATTGTAAAAACACCAAGCCGGGTGTTCTCAGCGGAAGGAGACTCCCGTTTACTGACTCCGATTTCTGTATCACGCCTGGAAAAACTCCACTCAAACCATCATCATGCCAGAACAGTGTTCGGAAAGCTGAGAGAAACCCCCTGACTGTTTGTAGGTCTTTAGAGAAAGGAACTGCTCTGAAACCTGGCTCTTCTGTGAAACGAGGGTTTAGGGAGGTGGACACAAGCCCAGAACATGTCCAGATACAAGCAAAGAAGAGCAACTCTGAGTATAAGCGATGCTTTCCTATTCCGGAGAACGTCTCCAGACTCCATACTGGTCTGACCGGCATCTTCTCAACTATTGGATTGGAGAATAGTGTAGGAACCCTGAAACAGTCCAGCCCTTCTAAGGTGACCAAGAATCTTTTGTGTGAGCTGGAAGAACCTTGCGAGGTTTCAACCTCTTCTCCCCAGCGGACGAGAAAAAACCGAAGCTTGAACTCTGACAGCCCGGTTCACGAAATGTCCATGATCACGACTACACCTCCTCTAGGTGGTGAAAAAGAATCGCTGGTGTCCTCGTTCGAGGAGGAAACCGAAACCTCAGGCGTTACGGTAGCATCGTCGAACAATCTCGAGGAAGCTCATCATCATTCTCGCGTCTCCTCATGCAACGTTCTGAAATCGCCACCGTTCCTCAAACCTAAGAATGTGGTGGCCTTCAGAAGTTATTGCAGCTCCATCAACCGCTCTAACCTGTCCTATGGCTCTCGCCTCAGTTTGACCTCTATGGATGCTGTGGACATGTCCACATCCACCTCGTTTCAGACCGCGCACTCCACCATGACGCCGGTACAGAAGAAGAGACCCAGTCTCAACAGCTCACTTTACCAGGTACATGAGTCAGAACTAATAAACATCTACTGCTGGAGCTGACTACCAGAATCAGCTGACTATGTCTAATAAGGGTTTCGTTTTATTTATTTATTTGTTCTAGACTCCTCAGCCAATGGCCATGTCTCATACCCCTTATCGAACCCCTAAGAGTGTCCGTAGAGGCCCAGGACCTGTGGAGAATGCTCCGATCCTGGGAACTCCTGACTATCTCGCCCCGGAGCTTTTACTAGGGAAACACCACGGTAAGAGGAAACTGGGGTACCTTTGGTCCAACAGGACTCCGAGACTATCTACTCAAATCAGAACACAGCATAACTTCATGGAGATCAGGGGTTTTGTGCTCAGGGGTATTGTCATGCAGGAACAGGAAACAGTTCTTTTTTTGGTTCCAGTCATGTAAGGATAGGAATGATGGACAGAACTATGTAGAAGAACTTGGTTTGGGGATTACGTCGCGGTAGCCTGACTTGAAGACATCTTCAGGAACAAATGTTCTCGAAACGTTTTTTGGGCGTATTCTTTGAGTAGGTCGGTTTTCCGTTGATTATCACTAGGAAAATATATCTAAACAGTAGTTAGCGTTAATTACGTGATTGGGTTCCGCGCTCCTATTGGTTCTCGGTTTGACGGCGGTCGTACTCGTGTACGGAGCGGGTCACACTGCTGAAAAGAGTCTGAAATCTTTCCATACGATACATTTATTCATCTTGTAACGCCTGGATGCCAGTCCATCGCAGGGCCAAACATGGACGAACAACCACACACACACACACACACATTTTTAGGCAATTTAGACTCACCAATGAACCTAATATATAAGTTTTTGGACTGTGGGAGGAAACTGGAGTACCCCGAGAAAACCCACCCAAGAGTGCGGCGAACAGATTTTAGCGTAGGATTGTAGGAGGACTAAATCGTAGCTGTATTTTCTTGAACGTTTTATGCTGGACACACTCGTTAACCCTTTGTGTTTTAGTTGCAGGATCAGTAGAGTATGGTGAGTATGAATTATAGTTTGATGCTGACGCATGAGCAGCCCCCCACCCCCAAGTCATTAAACATTGGTTGAAGTATTTTTGAGGATCCTTGCCTTGGGAAATGGCGGACTAATTGCAGAAATGGGAACTGGAAATACTTTGCTTCCATGATGGATCGCGCTTGATGCTTTCAGCTTCAGTGATGCTCTGGGAATTCGGGAATAACAATAATAATAATAATAACAATAATAATAATAATAATAACAATAATAATAATAACAATAATAATAATAACAATAATAATAATAACAATAGTATTTTCTATGGAATGTGTATATTTCCCAGTCAGTCCAGTCAGTTTTTGTAAAGGGCTAATACATTCATTCATTCATCATCTTACCTGCATATTCCCCGAATTCGGGGTCACAGGGATCTGCTAGTGTCTATCCCAGGACGAGAGGTGGGGGGTTACATCCTGGACGGGTCACCAGTCCATCTCAGGGCAACACATAGACAAACAACCATTCACACACACATTCACTCCTATGGACAATTTACAATCACCTATCGACCTTACATGCATTTTTTTTTCTTTTTTTTGGACGGTGGGAGGAAACTGGAGTACACGGAGGAAACCCATGCAAGCGCTCAGAGAACATGCAAACTCTGTACAGACTTGTTGTGAAGCGATCGTGCTAACCACTACTTCACCGCGGCACTGAAAGGGTGTCAGGTGGTAAATCGGTGGTTATATGGTGTCGGAAGACCATGCTGGGGCCACTGAACAAGAACCCACCCCCCACCCCCCACCCCGTCCTCAACCCTTAGCTTCTCAGATATTTTAGAAACGATGGAAGTCTTTGCATGTAACTGGTTCTGGATAAGGACGACAGACCATTCATTCATTCATTGATCTTCTAACCCTGTTCTTCCTGGAATTCTGCTGGTCATGGAGGTCTGCTGGAGCCTATCTCCGCACTGGCTGGGAATTGGGATGGTGGTCATTCCTGGGCTTTAATGATGGTTCAGTAGGCGGAGATGCGGTTGTAATACTGACTGATTCTGATTGGTCGGTAAGTGTAAAGGAGATCCACCTTGAATGATCCTTTCGGATTGAGAGCATCACTGATAATGGTATTGATAATAAACACCTCTAACATAATATTTCAGTAATCAATAATCAATACCCCTTCCCCCCCTCCCCCATCCCCCCCCCCCTTCATCCCTGCTTTCACAGCTGTGACTCCAACTCACTGGTGCATGCTGGTAGATATCACATGTTTGTTTGTTTGTTTGTTTGTTAGTTCGTTTTTCTTTCTCTTCACAGACACCATGGTGGACTGGTGGGCTTTAGGCGTGTGCCTGTTCGAGTTCCTCACCGGAGTGCCTCCATTCAACGATGAAACCCCACAACTGGTTTTCCAGAATATTCTCAATCGAGGTGTCTGACTCGTCCTTAAACATTCATTCATTCATTCATTCATTCATCTTCTTACCCGCTTATACCCTAATTCGGAATCACATGGGGTCTGCTGGTGCCTATCCCAGCGCACATAGAGCAAAAGGTTAAGGTACACCCTGGACAGGTTGCCAGTCTATCACAGGGCCACACATAGACACACACACACACACACTCCTATGGGAAATATTGACTCACCGATCAACCTAATGTACATGTTTCTGGACTGTGGGAGGAAACCTGAGTATCCGGCGGAAAGCCACACAAGCGCGGGGAGAACATGCAAACTCCACGGAAAGATCCCCGGTGCAGGAATCGAACCCAGGACCTTCTTTTTGTGAGGCGATCGTCCTTTTTACCCATTAGAATTCATTATTATTATATTGTTAGGAGTAGCGTAATGGTTAGTAGTTAGCACAGTCGCCTCACCACATGGAGGTCCCAGGTTCGATTCCCAGGTCGTGCTGAGTTTACTTTCCTCCAGGTACTCCAGTTTCCTCCCACAGTCCAAAGTCATGTACATTAGGTCAACTGCTAATTCTAAATTGCCCATAAGAGTGTGTTTTTCTTTGTCTGTGTGGCCCTGTGATGGACTGGCAACCTGCCCAGGGTGTACCCCTGTCTCCCGCCCAGTGTGTACCGGGATAGGCTCCAGCAGACCCTTGTGGAACGTTTTCAATACTGACTACCAAAAGTGTAACAACTGACCAACAGCACTGTGTTCTAATCCTGTGTCCAGACATCCCGTGGCCTGATGCGGAGGAGGAACTGTCCCCTAATGCTCGAGGTGCCATCGAGATCCTCCTCTGTACAGAGGTCACCATGAGGGCGGGGCTTAAAGGTCAGGACCATAGTTTGACATGTTTAAATTCTGTATTCAATTATTAGTCTTCTGCATTATCGCTAGATATATATTCTTACTTCTTTCTTTCACTTTCGTTCTTTCTCTCTTTCTTTTTCTTTCTTTCTTTCTTTCTTTCTTTCTTTCTTTTTCTTTCTTTCTTCCATCCATCCATCCATTCTTTCATCCATCCAGAGCTGAAGGAGCATGTGTTCTTTCTGGGTTTGGACTGGGACAATCTTCAGAACCAGACCATGCCTTTCGTTCCTGAGCCCCACGACGAGACGGATACTTCGTATTTTGATGCGAGAAATGCTGCTCAACATCTGGCTGTGTCGGGTTTCAGTCTTTAACACACACACACACACACACACACACACACACACACACTAAACCTTTGCACGTAAGCACTCATGCGCCTATAGCCGTTAGCTTGGCAGACTCCTAGACTGAGATCAATGAATGTAAAGTCTCTCTCTCTCTCTCTCTCTCGATATTCCTTTTCCTGAGTTAAATGTTCTGCCCGACGTTTTACAGAAATATTTAAAGAATTAATAATTAAACAGATCCCAGATCAGATCTTTTATTCAGATTATTAAAACTTACAATGTTTAGTTATTTTTAGTGATCTGTCTGTCTGTCTGTCTGTCTGTCTGTCTGTCTGTCTGAGGTATAGTGGGTTCCTGCTGCTAGTTGTAGATACTTCAGCTTGCTGATGGTTTCTTGCTGCTGGCCATTAATTATCTCATGGAATAACAGTTAAAAGGAAAGAGAATAATAATGATGATGATGATGATGATGATGATGATGATAAGCTGTAATGTGTCTAATCTGTTCCATTTTGAAAATTAATAAAAACCATAAACTCTATAATTTATTTTTATTTACTAGCCAAAAATTAATATAAAGGATAAAGTTTTCTGGCACTGTGGAGTAGTGGTTAGCACAGAAGCATGTTGTGTTTGCATGGGGTTCTTCCGGATACTCTGGTTTCCTCCCACAGTCTAAAACATCCATTAGGTTGATTGGTGAGTCAAAAGTGTGTGTGTGTGTGTGTGTGTGACAGAGATCGACTGGTGACCTGAATGTGCCCTTGCCCCTTCCCCTATTTAAGCTCCAGCAGACCCCTGTGACCCCAGAAAAGCGGAATAGAAGATGAATGAGGTTCCTTACCGTCCCATTGCTGGCAAGGAGGACTTGGGCTCAAACCCGACCTAAGCCAAGTCTACCACTTCCAGGGTGGAAAGAAAAACATTTCCTTTATATGTTCTGTTTAATCCTGTAGATTATATTGATGTTGTAATCTATTGAAGAGGGATTGTAGTGTGAAAGGCAACCTTAATGATCAAATACAACCATCTATTTAAAGAAATAAAGTTTTCTTACCACCTAAGAATTAATTTCTATATGAATGTCCACATGATAAAAGACAAGCTCTTAAAAGTTTTCTTCATGTTTTATTAATCAGTAGCAACGTGTAGAGTTATCAGTGATTTATTAATAGAAAGATCTTTAAATATTCTATATTAATAAAAACAGTTTCTTCATGACATCATCATATAATTACTGTGGCGTAACCGCCGAGACTACGTTACTGTAGGTTACAAAGAAAATAGAATTTTGGGTTCATTTATAGATTTATTTACAGTAGAATAATTAGAGCATGTAAATCTATTTCTATCTATAAACATTATTTAACAAAAGGGATAAGCCAAGAGGATCAAGAAAATTCGAACCTTGTATCGGATGTGAACGTGGCATAAATCGGAAGAAAAGGAAAAAAAATCAAAAAAAAAAAAATCTGTATTATTGCATTTGACTTTTGTTTTCCATAATCCAGATGTGCTGCTCATGTACACACACCCCCCCCCCCTCCCCTATCCAGATGTGTTCAGGTGAAACCTACAGCCTTACAGAGTTAAAATGAGTGAACCTCAGAATTATAATATGTTTGTATTACACACTAAAGACAATATAATAATAATTACAATTATTTTTATTATAAAATCCTCCCGACTTTATCTGATCTTTTTTTATTCATTCATTCATCTTATATGGCGGAGTGGATAGCACGGTCGCCTCACAACAAGAAGGTCCCAGGTTCGAATCCCGGGCCGGGGATCTTTCTAAGCAAAGTTTGCATGTTCTCCCTTCGCTTTCGTGGGTTTTCTCCAGGTACTCCGGTTTCCTCCTACAGTCCAAAAACATGTAGATGAGGTGGATGGGTGATTGTAAATTGTCCATAGGAGTGAACGTGTGTGTGAATGGTTGTTTGTCTATGTGTGGCCCTGAGATGGACTGGTGACTCGTCCAGGGTGTACCCCCGCCTCTCGCCCTATGTGTGCTTGGATAGGCGCAGCAGACCCCCGTGACCCCCAATTCATGAATAAGTGGGTAAGAAGATGAATGAATGAATTTCCTAATTAGCCGGAGGTCTGCTGGAGCCTATCCCAGCACACATACAGGGTACACCCTGGACAGGCCACCAGTCCATTGCAGAGAAACTCGCGCACGCACGCACGCACGCACGCACACATTCATTCACTCCTATAGGCAGTTTAGAATCACCAATCAACCTAATGTAATGTTTTCGGGCTGTAAGAAGAAACTGGAATACCCAGAGAGAACCCATGCAAGTGTGGGGAGAACATGCAAAAACCACACAAAGACTCCGGGAATCGAACCTGCTGTAAGGCAACCGTTCTAACTGCTACGCCACAGCACTGCCCTATTGTGTGTTACAAGATTGCTAAATTCTAGGAATTTCCAGGTTGGAAACGGGAAATGAAGGGAATAAACAGGGAGTTTTGCTAAATCTGGTGTAGTAGATCAAGGTTCCAGCATCCACATGCATTGTTGTGACTCAGGGTTCAATTCCGGCTCAAGTCTTTTCCTGATCTCACAAATACTATTGTAACTGAATGATCCATACAGTCCCATGACATAGGCTAGCAAGAAATTAGCACAGAAATCTAGAAAGTGAGACAAACAACTAAAATTGGGTAAAAAAAACCCCAAACATCGTATAGATGTGACTGTGATTAGAGGCAATATTAAGCCTAAGGCATAACTGAACTAAGCGTTTGCTTAGGGCCCTCTGTGGTCACGGGGGAGTCCACCATTAATGATTATGGCTTTAGTTACTTACAATAAACTCACATGGTCCATCGCTAACACATCCTTACAATACAGGTTCTACCTACGGAACTAAGAGTAACTAGTAGCAGCTTTACGGTGAAGCAGAACGAGCGTCTGGTCTAGGTCCTCTGGTCTAAGTCTAGGGCGTCTGGTCTTAGGTCGTCTGGTCTAGGGCATCTGGTCTAGTCTAGGTTATCTGGTCTAGGTTGTCTGGTCTGGGTTGTCTGGTCTAGGTCGTCTGGTCTAGGGCGTCTGGTCTAGGGCGTCTGGTCTAGGGCGTCTGGTCTAGGGCGTCTGGTCTAGGGCGTCTGGTCTAGGGCGTCTGGTCTAGGTCTAGGGCGTCTGGTCTAGGGCGTCTGGTTCTAGGGAGTCTGGTTCTAGGGCGTCTGGTCTAGGTCTAGGGCGTCTGGTTCTAGGGCGTCTGGTTCTAGGGCGTCTGGTCTAGGTCTAGGGCGTCTGGTTCTAGGGCGTCTGGTTCTAGGGCGTCTAGTTCTAGGTCGTCTGGTTCTTGGGTGTCTGGTTCTAGGTTGTCTGGTCTAGCTCGTCTGGTCTAGGTCGTCTGGTCTAGGTCGTCTGGTCTAGGACGTCCGGTTTAGGTCGTCTGCTGCGTGTGCCGTATTAACCTGTTATCGTAATGCCCGTAGATTTCAATATGGAAATAACAATTAAACAACACAATGTAGAGGTTCTCGAACCAAGCACTTTTAAATCTTATGGTATTCGATTAATAAAAAGGTACAAAAAGCATTTAGCAGCTGCACAAATTTGTCTACTGGTTTGTTTCGATGCTCGCTAATCTCGGCGTTTTCATCGTAGTGCAAAAGCGTTACAGAGAGTTACAGAGTGGAGATACGACAGGAGACCCCGGACCTCACACTCTTCATCACACTCATCTCAGCGCAGCTTTCTAAAGGAGACAATTAGATAACAGTCAATCAGTCTATAAATACAGTTTAGGTATACACACACACACACACACACACCCGGATCCGGTCCGATATCATCTGATCAGCCGATGCGCCGAAACACATCTCAGACCTTTCGAAAAAGATCAAACGTTGAGGTGGATACCAGCAGAAGATCAGGTTCCTTTGCTGTCCACCAATTGGAGATCAGAGGTTTCTCTAATGCTCTAATCTTCAATAACCCTCAACGGCTCAGTGCCTCAATGGCTCTTGCTCATGGACCCAGTACTGGCAGCTTGATGAAGCTTGGGTTTGAGCCCATGGGGGAAGTGGTAGTTCAGTGGTTAAGGTGTAGGACTGGCACCACCATGTTGCTACTGCTGACCAATAGTTATGGGATCTACATAAACCGACGAATCAGAAGGATTTCCCACAGTGTATTGGAGGCATATGATTGGCTATGTACAAGTAATGGTGGTCCTAACTAAGGGGACATATCATTAGTCCTGAGGATGTCAAACAGTATAATAACCGTTACCTTCTCCGCTGCTGGAAATATAGACGGATGATCCACTGTGCGATGAAGGGCCAGACGAGAGCAAAGGCCACGGTACCTGGGGAGACGTCAAATGGCCACCAGGATGGTTTCTGCGCCAACATTGAGATATAGATGAGTAAGATATGAACCTGGCTGCTGTGGAGATCTAATCTAATAATCTGACTCGGCTTTTGGTATCAAATGGTAGCCTGGCTGAATATCTAGTTTATTGAAATGTCAAACGTTATAACAACCCACCCTGTAAGGTCTACTGGCTGGACGCAGGAGTGCGTCAGGGTTCAAGGCTGCCAATCTCGCCTGCAATTCACAAGAGAGGCAATGAACATGGAGGCAAACCGTTTATCCAATCACGCGTCGCACAGATTGAGTGTATCGGTGTGGAAGACTGGTTACAGGTTATATCATGCTAATTAAAACCTAATGTACACTCTATTGACAAACGTTTTTGGACATCTGAGTATCACACACACATCCATTCCCATTGTTACTATTGGATGAAGCTCCAGGTCTTCTAGTAAAACCTTCCAGTCCGTTGTGGGGCTTGTATGTGAGAATCTCTTCATTCAGTTCCAACAGTATTAGTGAGATCAGACAGTAATGTCAGGTAAGGAGGTCTGGGGACGGTCGGGTAAGGAGGTCTGGGGACGGTCAGTCACCATTCCAGTTCATCCCAAAGGGGTTCAGTTGGTGGTAAGATCAGGACT
>JAOTRA010093965.1:0-11690 GCA_026260255.1 Pseudolaguvia tuberculata
ACAGTCCTCTCTTTAAAGCCATACCTACCCATCACATCCTCATCACCTCTGTTCCCTTCACCAACATGACCATTGAATTCTGCTCCTTTTCCTCCATCTCAACCTACTTGTGGAGCATAAACACTAATGATATTTACCATCACACTCTCAACTTCCAGCCTCATTTTCATCACCCAATGTATGTGTACTTCTCCTTCGCCTGCCGTCTCTGTAGACGTTTTCCTCTTCTCCTTCTCCTTTGGCCAACAGTAGCCCAATTTCCACCGGTACCCATATGGCGGTTGTTGTTAACCCGGGATGCAACCGATCCAGTATGAAATTCTGATTTGTGATCCGCATATTTGATTTGGCACAGCTTTACGCTGGATGCCCTTCCTAACCAAACCCTCCCCATTTATCCGGGCTTGGGACCGGCACTAAGAATGCACTGGCTTGTGCCACCCTAATGGCTGGATTGTAAATTGTAGAATTATTAGATTGACTGGTGATTCTAAATTGTCCATAAGAGTGAATGTGTGTGTGAGCGGTTCTTCGACTATGTGTTCCCTGGGGTGGACTGGTGACCTGTCCAAGATGTACCCCTGTCTCTTGCCCTATGTGCATTGGGATAGGCTCCAACAGACCCCGTGATTCCAAATGAATGCATTTATTGAATACAGTTTTAGACTGCTTCATTTAGCTGGATTTATGCTAACTAGCTTACTCGCGGTCATGTTTTGCCTTTCAACACGCAGTGTGATCCTTTCAATACAAACTTAAGATTTTACACTAGATGGTGCTACTGAACTTATTTTTTTTTCTGAACAGTGATCCTGAATTGTAATATTCTAATGTACTGTGTGTGTCAGTCTGGTGCTATTATGACCGTGCTCGCTGCTGTCTGCACAAAGATGCCTGAGGCCAAACTGGCCATCGTCTTCCTTCCTATGTACACCTTTACTGCAGGAAACGTGAGACACACACACACACACACATACATAGCTGCCTACTGCAAAAGTTCTTTAGTGCAAAATGATTCTATCTGTTGTGGTATAATTTCTTGATTCAGGCGCTAAAAGCCATTGTTGCCCTGGATACAGCCGGCGTGATTATGGGATGGCGGTTTTTTGACCATGCTGCTCATTTAGGAGGCGCTCTATTTGGCATGTGAGTAAAACCACACACACACTCACACATTTCATACTATTTACCCTTGATATATATATATATATGCGTGCGTGTGTGCACGTGTGTGTGCTCACAGATGGTACATCTTCTATGGTAATGATCTCATCTGGAAGAACAGAGAGCCGCTGGTGAAAATGTGGCACAACCTAAGGACGCGAGGACCTGGTACCGGGGGCAATGGATCTCTCTAGAGCATTATGTGAAAAAATTATATATCATCTACATTACCCCTGGATCAACATAATAAACACCAGTTATTGGGAGTGTGTGAGTGTAAATGAGCTGTTGTTGAACATGTTTCATATTTTGGTTTATAAATAAAAAGATTAGTGTTAAGTTTTGTGTTGTCTGATTACTTCATTAAAGTTCAATGAGTTGAATTAATTATTCATGGATTACAGATGAAACTGTTGTTGGTATAATAATATATAAATATTCCTCTTCAGTTTACTATATTAAAGTTTAATAATTGCAAATAAATCAGGATTAAGCTTACCATCCAGTGGTGTAGTGATCCCCACTGTTGCCTCACACCAAGGAGGTCCTGGGTTTAATTCCCAGGTCGGTGGTCTTCCTTTGTAGAGTTTGCTAATTCTTCCTGCGCTTGCGTTGGTTTCCCCAGGCACTCCGGTTTCCTCCCACAATCCAAAAACATGTACATAAGGTTAATTTTTGATTGCCTATAGGAATGTGTGTGTTAGTGAATAATTATTAATAATTAAGTAATAAGGGAATAACTAGGTCTGCTAGAGTCTATCCCAGCTCATATAGGATGAGAGGCAGGGGTACACACCTGGACAGTTCGTCAGTCTATCTCAGGACCACACATAGACAAACAACGATTCACACACACATTTACTCCTATGGAAAATTTAGAATCACCAATCAACCAAACGTACATGTTTTTGGACTGTGAAACCCATGTGGTGCAGGTCCTTTAAGATGCCATATCTCCATGTTGCGTCATAGGTTTTTTAAGATTAAATGTTTTTTACAAACCCATCTCGAATATAGGACTCTTTTCTGATTCATTGTATTTCTTCCTTGCCTGAAGCCACACTGATATTTGTTCCGATGACCTTCTGATTCAAGCATCTGGACAAAATAATATGTGTTAAAGGCAGGGTAGTGCTTTTTGTGAAAAAAACAGAACACGAGTTTGTCCACTGACTTTGAAATTCAGGGTGGCGATTTTCTCTTCTCTGCAAGTTTGTTAGCTATTTCTAGTTTTGTTGCTTTTATGTTTTGAGCGTGTTGAGTACGTTGAGTGTGTATCTATTCTTTGTTCATTTTTTACTTTTCGTATTATGTTCCTTATCATGTGGGGGGAAAAAAGAAACTGTTTCTTTGTTTTCTTTTTTGTTTCTTGAACCATGAATTAGCTTTGTGGTATGGTTTGGGAATTGTTTTGTCTGCAATAGCAATTATAGTGTGGTTGAAATCATCAACAGGATTTTCAGAGTTTTGAAGTATTGGGCTAAGTTGGTCAGCGCAGAGTTCTTGAAAGAGATGTTTCCTTGTTTGAGTTTCCATCTTGGTGATTTTTGCTGTGAATCTGTTTCTGTGTATGTAATAATCAAGGGAAAATGGTCACTCTCACAAAGATCATCCAGGGACGCCAGGTGAAATCAAGCAGTATATTAGTGTCACACATGGAAAAATCCATTGCTGTATAGGTTCCATGACCTGGGTGTACGTTTCTATCGAACTACGATCCTCTTGCATCCTTTTGTATTTAGGTGTGTTCCTCCCCAAACAAGCTTATGTGCATTTAAAGTTACATAATAAAATGTAGAGAGATAGCAGTTGTCTAATTCTTGTAATGTTATAGGTGGGAAAGGTGATGGGTCAGGTGGACTGCCACTACTTGTAGAAGAGTGGCTGTAAAACGGCTCCTTGGTTCTATTCCTATGGGAGGAGCTTTGATTTATGAGAGGTTGAGGCTTCCTGCATTTCCACATATTTAAGATTCCCGTTCTTGTTTTTATTTTCATGGATTTTGGTCTTTTTTCTTTTTTCTTCAGTAATTGAGATGGATTTGAGTCCCCACTGGCTGAATTTCCCTCTCGTTTTAAATCTGTTGAGTTTATGCTTCCACCAATTAGTTGTGGCTTATCTTTACTTATCCAGCTTAGGTTGGTTTGACAGCCAGTTGTTTTTAGGAGGTTTCACAACAAAGACAAAAGAAAAATTGGAAAAAGAAGGACCATCTACATTTTTTCTTGATTCCAGATAGCTTATGTTCTTATCAGTTTGAATTCTTTGTATTTCTTTTTCTTTAATCCATAAGAGACAATCTTTTGATGATGCTGCATAGTTCCCTAAGCAGTTGCAGCAGTATGGTGGTCTTGTACAGATGTGTTTGTATTTATCTTTTCCACAGTTACAGCAGACAGATGCATTTGTACATCCAGCAGACTCATGAACAAATTTCTGGCAGTTGAAACATCTTAGAGAGTTAGTAGCCAGATAGACCTCATGCAGATTAAAATTCAGGATATAGATGCCAGTCTTTATTATTCTACCGTCCCTTTTTTGTATAGTCTCCTCACATGTGTTACTCCGTGTTCTTTCAGTTCAGAAGCTACTTAAGCTTCTTCTATATCATGCAGGTCTCTAGTACGGATTTAAATAAGGCAGAGGAAAGGTCTGGGAACTCCTGCTAATGAGCTGCAATGTAAGTTATCTACATGTGATTTCTTTGCACATTTAACTAGGATTTGGCCAGATCTCAATTTTTAATGTCTTTGACTGTACCTACTGTTCCTGAGATTCCTTTCTGTATTACGAAACTTTGTCATTTTTTTTGCATTTCATTCATGTTTTGTTTTGATAATCCTTTTTTTATTTGTTTGTTTGTTTATCTTGTTTTTATGTTTGCTGTTCATCATCTCTGCTCCTCACCCTCCTGGGAGCCCAAGACAGGGATGCACAGAGCTGCGGATCTCCTTCGGATGTGCAACAAGAATACAGAAATAGTATACACAAGCAATTTAAAACATAAGGATGCTCACATTACCCTTAGCCAAAGTCTTGACCAGCCGATTGATTGGATCAGGCACTTCCAACCTCCCATCTAAGTGAAGTAGAGTAGGAGCCAAAACACTGTGTTGGACTTATGACGGCCACAGCCGAGCATATTGCTTAAGGGCCAGGACCTCTTCCTTCACTGACATAAGTCGCGATTCACAGCAAACGAGTCACCCCATTTGTTGCCTCTTACGATACACTCAGCAAGGGAGTGCTAGGGACCTATTCTACTCCGGGGCCCCATGGCGGATGTGTGTACAAACCTGATTCCAAAAAAGTTGTGAATAAAAATAGAATGCAATTATGTGGAAGTTTCAAATTGCAATATTTTATTCAGAGTACAATATAGATTACATATCAAATGTTTAAACTGAAAAAATGTATCATTTTAAAGGAAAAATAAGTCCTCTATGGTTGAAAGATCTGGACTGCAGGCTGGCCAGTTCAGTATCCGGGTCCTTCTCCTACACAGACATGATGTTGTAATTGATGCAGTATGTGTTCTGGCATTGTTGGAAAATGCAAGGTCTTCCCTGAAAGAGACTATGCTCTATAATCTAGAATATTACTTTCAGCATTGATGTTGCCTTTCCAGATGTGTAATACCACACGCACTCATGCATCTCCATACCATCAGAGATGCAGGCTTCTGAACTGAGCACTTATAACAACTTTTGTTATCCTTGGCCACTTTAGTCCGGATGACATGGTGTCCCAGTACTTCAAATTTTGATTTGTCTGACAGTTTTCCACTTTAGCACAGTCTATTCTAAATGAGTCTTGTCCCAGAGAAAACATCTGCACTTCTGGATCATGTTCATTCATTCATTCATTCATTCATTCATTCATTCATTCATTCATTCATCTTCTTACCCGCTTATTCCCAATTTTGGGGTCACAGGGGTCTGCTGCGCCTATCCCAGCATACATAGGGTGAGAGGTGGAGGTACACCCTGGACGGGTCACCAGTCCATCTCAGGGCAACACATAGACAAACAACCATTCACACAAACACATTCACTCCTATGGACAATTTACAATCACCAATCCACCTAATCTGCATATTTTTGAACTGTGGGAGGAAACCGTAGTACCCGGAGGAAACCCACGCAAGCGCAGGGAAAACATGCAAACTCCGCATAGAAAGATCCCTGGCGCCGAACCCGGGACCTTCTTGTTGTGAGGCGACTGTGCTATCCACTACGCTTCCGCGCCGCCCTGATCATGTTTAGTTATGGCTTCTTTTTAGACATATAGAGTTTTAGCCGGCAACTGCGAATGACACGGTGGATTGTGTTCACCAACAATGTTTTCTGGATGTATTCCTGAGCCCATGTTGTGGTTTCCATTACAGTAACATTCCTGTATGTGATGCAGTGCCGTCTAAGGGCCCGAAGATCACGGGCATCCAGTATAGTCTTCCACAGTGGACCCTAATGCACAGAGATTGGTCCAGATTCTCGGAATCTTTGGATGATATTATGGTCTGTAGATGATGAGAACTTCAAACTCTTTGCAATTTTTCTCTGAGAAACTCCTTTTTGAGATTTTTGCCGCAGCATTGGGGGAGATGGTGATCCTCTCACCATCTTAATTTCTGAGAGACACTGCCCTCTGAGAGACTCATGTTGCCAGTTGAACTAATAAATTGCAAATTGATCCTCCAGCTGATTCTTACAGTGATGTGATAAAGTGTTGGCCCCCTTTCTGATTTCCAATCTTTGCATGTTTGTCACACTTTAATGTTTCAGATCATCAAACAAATGTAAATATTAGTCAAAGTAAAGATAACAGGAGTAAACACAAAACACAGTTTTTAAATAAAAGTTTTTATTATTAAGGGAAAACAAAACCCAAAACTACATGCCTCTGTGTGAGAAAGTGTTTGCCCCCCTGTTAAAACTTAATAACTTAATTGTGGTTTATCACACCTGAGTTCAATTTCTTTAGCCACACTCACGCCTGATTACTGACACACCTGTTTGCAATTAAGAAATCACTTCAATAGGACCTGCATGTCAAAGTGAAGTAAACCAAAAGATCCTCAAAAGCTAGTCATCATGCCGAGATCCAAAGAAATTCAGAAACAAATGAGAAAGAAATTAATTGAGATCTATCAGTCTGGAAAAGGTTATGAAGCCATTTCTAAAGCTTTGGGACTACACTGAGTCATTATCCACAAATGGAGAGAACATGGAACAGTGAAGAACCTTCCCAGGAGTGGCCGGCTGACCAAAACCATGAATTCTGCTGTCTACCAAAAAATCCTGAAGGAGAATGTCCGGCTATCTGTTCTTGACCTGAAGCTGAAGCGAACTTTGGTTCTACAGCAGGACAATACACCAAAACACACCAGCAAGTCCACCTCTGAATGGCTGAAGAGGAAAAAAATGAAGACTTTGGAGTAGCCTAGTCAAAGTCCTGTCCTGAATCCTATTGAGATGCTGTGGCATGACCTTAAAAAGGCGGTTCATGCTTGAAAACCCTCCAATGTGGCTGAATTAGAACAATTCTGCAGAGATTAGTGGAGCAAAATTCCTCCCCAGCGCTGGAACAGACTCATTGCAAGTTATCGCAAACGCTTGATTGTAGTAGTTGCTGTTAAGGGTGGCCCAACCAGTTATTCTGTTAAGTGGGAAAACACTTTCTCACACAGGGCCAAGTACTTTTGGATTTTTGTATTCCCTTAATAAAAATCTTCATTTAGAAACTGTTTTGTTTACTCATGTTATCTTTGACTAATATTTACATTTTGTTTGATTATCTGAAACATTAGTGTGACAAACATGCAAAAAGTTTGGAAATCAGAAAGGTGGCCAACACTTTTTCACACCACTGTATATGTACATTTAACTTTTCCTGCCTCTTATTGTTACCTGTTCAACTTTTTTGGAAAGTGTAGCACTCATGAAATCCAAAATGAGACAATGGTTTGCTTTGTACATTAAGCATTGTTTGTGCATTGTTTCTATAGTTTATTCTAAATAAAATATTGAAATTTGAAACTTCCACATTGCATTCTGTTTTTATTTATAATTTTTAGTGTCCCAATTTTTTGGGATTTGGGTTTGTATAAATGTCCTAATTTTATTCTTGTTTTTAATTTTAAAGAAAAGTAAAACAGATAAATGTTGTATTGAAATGTATGACATCACTGCAGTTTTTGTACACTTAGAGAAACAGCAGTATTACATGATACTGTAAAGTCGTGTGTGTGTGTGTGTGTGTGTGTGTGTGTGTTTTATACCGCTGTCTCATTCAGTAGCTGCCGTTTCAGTTAAAGACCTTTGAACCTTGTTAAATGTAAATGATTGACACTGATGACACACACTGATGACACACACTCCATCTTTCACACTCGTTTATTCTCGCAACACTAGAAACAAACAATGGACTTGGAATTAAAGTCTTGAAAAGAAAGATTTATTGATCGTTCAGTCACAACTTTTCTCATGTTAAAACCACCAGAAGATAATTTAAATATTATATCAAAGTATTGGATTCGGATTTAAGGGTTAGAATTTAAGCAGTGACGTCTGGTGAGGCAGTGACATCATCACCGTCAGATTTAGAAATGTATAAACCTAGACAGAAGCTTCTTGAACATTTGATTGGCAAAATTTAACGTGTTTTGTTTAAAATTTGTAGCTCAAAAAAAAGAACATTTTTTTTTTCGTCTTACTTATTAATGAAATCCATGCGCCTCTCCATTTGCATAAAAACATAACTTGTTTGTAAAAGTCCTCCTTCTCTTTCTTCAGTTTTAAAAGTCTCTCTGTGAATTCCTGGGATCACTATCGCCCCCTTTGTTATGAGGCAGGAGAACTGCGTGCCTCACTTTAAGAATAGCTGCTCAGCACAAGAAACGTTCCACACATATAGTTGTTGATAATAAAAAATAAACACTGTGCATTATATACACCAGCTGAACTAATTAAATTTAATTTATATAGTAAAAGTGTTGGAACATTTTATTAGCGACATGCAGACATACAGCAAAACAGTCTCACTGCATAGCGCCAGCAAAGCATAGGGACTGTGAAATCCACAGTGAGGCTTAGCGCTGAGCGCCTCGTCTCTTCTTAGTATTTAAACGGTAAATGTGAAAATTAAGCGATTTTGATAAACAATTCCAAAAATTATTAAGTTAAATGAAAAAGAACTTTAACGCTGAATAAATAATAACCATTTCATTCATCTTCATTGTACTCCTGCCTCTCGCCCTATGTGCACTGGGATCAGCTCCAGCAAAACCCCTGTTACCCCGAAGTAGGGAATAAACGGGTAAAAAACTTTAACTTTCTTAAGTTTATAATTTTGGGTTTAGCAGGAAGAAAAAAACCACAATTGTTTTGTGTTGGTTGTAATGAGACAAATGATTTCCTGTGAATAAAATCCTCTGCTGCTGGGTTTCGATTCTGTGTTTTGGGGGTCAGTGACCCAAAGCCAATATTAACACAGTGACTTACACGACTGAAGGCAGTGAGACAGAATCACACACAGGAACACAAGGAGAACAGGTACGATTTAACATAATTAGGGTGTAAAAACCACCAATGACCTGCCATGACATTAAAAAAATCTTAATTTAGTTTTTATAAGTATTGTTTTTTTGTGATTTCTGGTTTTTAGACTTTCTGATTGTGTAGTTATGATTTTAAATTGGATTAATTATTGGTTGAAATAAAATTCTCCCCACAGGTCTTCCTGTTTGGGTCCCGTTTGGATGTCTAATTTACCTTAAATCTTTCTAACAAAAAATAATCAAGGCAATGTTTGAGATCATCTTATTTTTTTGCAGCTTTTGGTTAAGGATTCGGATTTTTATAAAGGACCAGAGTCGATGAGTTCAGGAGTTGATAAGCAATTAAATGGGTTGGGATTATCAGATTATAGATTAAGAGATTTGTTTTAGGTATAAAATGTTACGGGACTGGTCGCATGGTGGCTTAGATTTGGGGTCTTTCTGTGCTGAGTTTTTTCCCCTGTGCTTGCATGGGTTTTCCCCTGGTCCTCCGGTTTTCTCCCACAGTCCAAAAATAGGTATCTTAGGTTGTTACCTTAGGTTGTTGTTGATGATTATAAATTGCTCATAGGTGTGTGTGTGTGTGTGTGTGTGTGTGTGTGTGTGTGTGTGTGTGTGTGTGTGCGCGCGCACGTGCACGCGTGTGTGTGTGTTTGTCTATGTATGGTCCTGTAATGGACTGGCGACCTGTCCAGGGTGTACTCCTGCCTTTCATTCCCAAATTAGGGAACAAGAGGGTTAGAAAATGAATGAATGAATGAATGAATGAATGAATGAATGAATGAATGTTAAGAGGCATACATTAAACATTAAAGTTTGGGAATTGAGAGTGTAATTAGTTCTAGTCTATATTTACAAATTTTGTATAGAGATTAAAGGCTTCAGGTAAGAAATTAAACTTTCATTAGAAACTGAAGGGCTTGAAATTAGAGATTGGAATTAGAGATTAAGAGGTTAAAATTGGGTGAAAAATTTAATATTGAGGTTATATGTAAAAATTAGGACTGAGTAGGCTGATGCATAAGTAAAAATAAAGGGCAGGTATTGGAAGATTGGAGATTAAAGACAGTGCACATTATAATCTCTCTCGCTCTCTCTCTCTTCTCCGAGATTAGTCCTGGTTTACTCCTGGTTTAGTGCTGGTTTAGCACTGGTTCAGTCTGTAAGCGGTACAAAAGTTTGGCGCACTTCTTAAAAAAATCTTTTCTACACTACTGCTTAATGCATCTTATAATGCACATTATGTATGAAAATATACCAATTTATTGATATTGCACCTTATAATCCAGTGCCCTTTATAGTCCAGAAAATACGGTAATAAAAATTGTTTAGATTAAATTTTAGGAAATAGGTTTAGAAATTGAATATGTTGGGATTAGAAAGAGCTGGGATTAAATATCAGAAGATGCAGCCGTACATTGTTTAGGATTAGACATTAAGAAGGTTAGATTAATTTCTAGAATTTGGAATTATGGAAAGATATCAGAGATTAAATAGGTGGGATTATCCTCTGGAATAATGGAATAGAGGTTACAGTTTAATGTCTTCCGATTAAAAGTTGTAGTTTGGGATTAGAGGTGAAGAGGGTGGGATTATTGTCTAGAATTTGCCAGAATTAATTGAATTGGGCGGGATTACATTTACAGTTTTGCCATTAAAGTTTACTGAAAGAAAATATTTGTTGCTACGTTTCTGCTTGCCGTTCCAGGGATGGCGGAGGTCATGGTGGAGATGATGGGCGTGGTCCTGGCTATTCTCGGCTGGTGTTTGGAGTCAAGCAGCACCAATTCAGCTGTGTGGAGGATTCACACGCAAGCCGACTCTGTGATAAAGAGCAGCTCACACTACGAAGGCCTGTGGAAGAGCTGCACCTCTAACAGCTTAGGGGTTCAGTGTGTGACCCATCCCACCACACTGGGGCTGCCTGGTGCGCCACACACACACACACACACACACAAATAACATTCGCCTCTCAAATGTTCTTAAGTCATCTGGACTGATTAAACTGAAGCTCCGCCCCTCGGGTGTGATCATTTGACACCTGATCGAAACTATTTCTTTGTCACCGTCGTTTGCCTGCTTGTTGTCATGGTAACTGTTGGACAGTCTCTGGTTTATGATTTTATGGCCTTTCTGAGTAAAGTCCTCACACACACACACACACACACACATTGAGAGAGCTGTTGGACATTTCAGGGATTGTTGTCACTATTCTGATGTTACACTGCCTCTGTATAGTGTAGTTTTGACTACTGGACGTGTGTGTGTACACCATGTCTATGGCAGTGGAGTTGTTGGGTTTTTTGATGTGTGTGGGCGGTTGGCTGTTGAGCAGTGCGAGTTTAGCAAATAACTACTGGCGTGTGTCGTCGTATGCCGGCAGCGTGATCACATCCACGCGTCAGTATGAGAACCTGTGGCAGGCGTGTGTGGAGGCCAGTACAGGTGTCAAGAACTGCAGACGTTTCGAGTCCATGCTCGCGCTGGACGGTAACACACACACACATTAAAGTGTTAATTATTTTGCAGTTTCAGTGCAGTGATATTTATGGCATCTTATTTTATACAACTGAGCAGTTAAGGGGTTAAGAGATCAGTTTAGTGGATTTCACAAAGTATTTGTGCTTAAAAAAAGGTTTAGATAACGTGTGTGTGTGTGTGTGTGTGTGTGTGTGTGTGTGTGTGTGTGTGTGTGTGTATGTGTGTGTGTGTGTGTGTTTGTAGCTCATGTGCAGGCATGTCGTGCTCTGATGATTATCGCCCTGCTGCTTGGTCTGGTCTCCATCCTCCTCTCTGTCCTGGGACTGAAGTGCACTAAACTGGGTGGGATGAAGGAAACAAGTAAAGGACGACTCACACTAACCGCTGGACTGATCTTCATACTGTCTGGTGTGTAACACACACACACACACACACACACACACACACACACACACACACACACACACACACACACACACACACACAC
>JAOTRA010093990.1:0-11689 GCA_026260255.1 Pseudolaguvia tuberculata
TGCATCCATGTGTGTATACATACACTATATATAATATATAATGGTGGCTTCTGACATTGACATATATACCTGTATGTATAAATTACATTTATTAATGCAATCAATTTTATCACTAAAAGTAATTAAGGAAAAAACAGAAGAGCCTTTAAGGCTTATTGAATCTCCTCCTCTTCCTCAGAATCAGCATCAGTGCCAAACACATTTTCCTGCAAACAGATAAAAACAAAATATATTTTAGGAAGAGCTTATATCCAGTTATATATTTGGTGGAACACAAGTAAGTTGCTTTGAACATACGTAGCCTCCTTGTTGAACAACCCAAGGGGTGAAGTAGTCCTGCAGGTATTTAGCACCGAAGCCCAGCACTCGGTTCATGGGATGGCTGTCCATGGCACTAAGGCGGGTAGTCAGCTCAAAGGTAAGGGCAATTTCAGCCTGTTGTCGGCTCTGGGTGGTAGGCAGCTCCTCGGGACGGAATCTCCTCAGAAACGTCTGAGTCAGTTGCGTAAAGAAATTAAATGACAGATGCTCCTGCAGCTGTCGTTTAAGTTCATGGTTCTTTTCAATCTGCAGACAGATGTTAAACAGACATTTCAATATAAAATATTCCATAATGATAATATTATAGCTTAACAACTAAATATATATATATATATATTTCCAATACGAATATCAATGATGTAAAAATTGTTCATGTAATAAACATGATTCATTCATTCATTTGTCTTCTTACCAGCGTATTCCCTAATTCAGAGTCACAGGTTCGCTGGACCCCTGCATATGGAGAGATGCAGGGGTACACCCTGGACAGGTCGCCAGTCCATCGCAGGGCACACAACCACACACACATTTACTCCTATGAGCAATTATGACTCACAAATCAAACTAATGTACATGTTTTTGGACGGTGGGAGGAAACCCGTGCAAACGTGGAGAGAACACGCAAACTCTGCACATAAAGATCTTTGGCCCGGTAATCAAACCCGGGACATTTTTTGTTGTGAGACGACCATGCTAAATTGTCGACCATCAATAAATGTTCCATTATTCAGCTAGTAGGAGCCTTGACTGTGCTAACCACTACGCCACCGCGGCGCTGGTAGTCTAATATTATTTCGCCTAATGACTGAAGTTTTTAAGTTATTTAAATCCCATAGTGCATCTGCTAAATGAATGAAAGATCAGGAAGAAATGTGACTTACTTCCTCGTTTAGTTGATCTCCGTGTTTTCTAAGTAGTTCAACTATTCTCTCCAGAAAATCTACAATTACACAATAACATACATCATTGGTTTAACACAAACTCTGGATCACTGTTTATTGCGGCAAATAATTGTTTAGGTCATCATTTTAGTCAACAACAAGTGTTTACTGACAACAACGAAACATCCAGATAATAAAATACTCACCATCACCGTCAGTTTCTAGATTGTTGGATACGAAATGAACATCTTGGGTGAGTTCAGTCAATTTGTTGACAATTTCTTCAACGTTGTCCTGGTCTGAAACTTCCTCGATTAAAAAGAAAAGACAACAACAATGATCAATAATTGATAATCCATTCTTTGTACATAACTAATTCCAGGACCAGACAGAAATTGTAATCAGTTCGATTACTGCTTTGTCCTAAGTATTGCGGTGTGATTATACTCACTTGGGTCAGCAGCTGCAGGTCGTCTATAGGGTTTAGTCACAACACCATCATCCTCCTTTGTTGGCCGAATGCAGCTTATAAACTTTAATAATCGACGTTTCTTATATTTCTTTGGTTTATTGTTGTCCTGAGGTTGTATAGGCGATTCAGCCTTGGAGTTTGCCACACCGTTACCATGTTGAGCTTGACCCTTTGGGTTTTCTTTCTTCTGTTTGTATCTTAGCAAAAGTCTGTATTCTAGACTATCATTTGGAAACATCTGGGCAAGCAGTTCTGCCTGGTCTCTGGGTTATAAAAAAAAACCCATCATCCCAGGGGTTATACACAGGAGCGTGTGGAAAATTTGAGAAATTGTTCAAGCTGCAATTATTTATTTCAGGTTAAGACTTGTGTTTTTATAAAGACTAATACTTTTTTAAGAAGAATAAGATGTAACTAGTGAAATCTTTGCGTGATTAACCTGGAAGTCACGTATTTATATATAGTGAATTTGCATGGTTGACACCTCATAATTATTTACAAATACTACTACTACTACTACTACTACTACTACTACTACTACTACTACTAATAATAATAATAATAATAATAATAATATAGGGAGGCGCTGTGGTGTCTGTCGCCTCACAACAAGAAAGTCCTGGGTTCGATTCCTGGCCATGATCTTTCTCCCATAGTCCAAAAACATTTACATTAGTTTGATATGTGATTCTAAATTGTCCATAGGAGAGAATGTAAGTGTGTGTGGGGGAAGAGGGGGGGTTGTTTCTCTATATATGGCTTTGCGATGGACTGGCGATCTGTCCAGGGTGTACCCCTGCTTTTCGCCCTATATGTAATGGGACAGGCTCCAGCAAACAACCGTGAATCAGAGAGTAAGCGGGTAAGAAAATGAATGAATGTGCATAAATCACGTGATTACAATCGCTACCCTTTGCCGTTTTTCACGTTATTCACAAAATGCAAATACAGGATACGAAATTAAATCACGTGACCTACAATAAAGGTTAAAATTCATGTTAAAAAAGATTTAGCTTGTTGCGGTTCATGATAAAACGTTGCCACTTTCGGCTTTAATGCTGAGGAAAGGTTTAAAGTCAGACATTTGATTAATTAAAATGGAAAATCCTTATAAAGAAAATTTCAAATTCTATTTATATGTTAATATTATATTTATATTTAAATATTATTAATAAAGTAGCTGTACTCGGTTTGGCCGGTCTGTGTCTGAACGTGTCTCTTCTTCAGGCAATGACGTAGCACCCGGAAATATTAGGAAACACTCATGTAAACTTTAGGAGCTATAATAAAATATATTTTATTATATTATAATAATTACACTATTAATTTATAACTAACTAACTAACTAACTAACTAAATAAACAAAACAGTAAAAAAAAACGAAGAAAGAAATACTTGATGTTTAACTTCCGTGGTGACGTCGCAATCAAAACCCTCCCCCACACATATATATATATAATTATTATTATAAAATATAGCAATTAGAAATAAAACGGATCTCTATTAATAGTTCAATCATTTAAATCATTTGAAATCATTTAAAGAGTTAAATATTTTATACATTGTTTGATGAGAAGTATGACATTTGATTCGATTATGTTTTTTTTACTTTTAACAATGTGCAAAGGCATTTCATAGTTTACGACAATTAAACATACAGCGTATATAAAACATAAAACATAGGAAGATTATCCTTAATATCAAATAAAACGCAACATATAATCCCACTTACATGGTTTGCTCCTGGTTTTTACTCGTCATGCCTCTCTTCCAGTAGCGTTTACCGAGTGAAGATAACTTCTACTGTAGAACATCTCGCGTTTCATTGGACTCGTCACACTGTTTACGTTGGACTTGTCACGTGGTTTATTTTACAGAAGATATTCTATAAACGTGTTCTAGCTTTGAATAGGAACTTAATTTAAAAAAAAGTCTGGAATAAGAATAACATAATAATATTTTATAGTCTAACACCTCCTTATAATTGCGGGATTATTTATTTATATACTCAATATATACTAAATATTCGGCTCATGACACACGACACACACACACACACACACCTTCGTAGAAAAATCAGTCCAGTAAGTGATTTTGGCGGTTTTATCATCCATGCTCATTTCAGCACTTTATTGTATTGTATTGACTGGTTAGCTTAATCAAATCAAACCCTGGATAAACGTTCAAAATAATTTGTTTCATTCATTCATTGAACTGTTATGGTTTTATTACATGTACAATTATATTGTTTCTTTGAAAACTTTAGTTGAATGAATAATTAAGTACACTGGTTTCAGATAAACAGTTTCAGATTTATTTGATTTCTCATCTCAATCATCAAACAGTAAAATATATTTTTGTGTTGAGTTCCTTAAAATCGAACAAACATCCCATGTACTTTACACTGTGTTCATTCTTTACTGACTAGCATCCTAATATTCAGGAAAGTCTTGAGATCTATCTAACACATGAATGTTCATCAGTCGGTGAAGACTACTAATATAGATTAATGACACTCAATTAGACAATACACAATCAGAAATGAAAAAATAGACATCATTCAAGTATTTTATCAATTCAACATTAGAAAATGATCAAGCGAGTACAATTGATAAGTTATATGTTTAAAAAAACAACAACAATGCCATTAACCTCAGAAATGTCTTAGTAATAAAATCTCATGCACCATTAAAATCACAAATAATACAAAATAACACGGCAGATCAGTCAGTAATATAGAAATCACTCGCACAGCAGATGTTATTGGTTTCCAACATGAACATTTTCATGCAAACAATTTATTTTTCATCTGCATGGGGTTACAGATCTGGCCACTATAGATTTCTTTTTTAAAAACGTGGACCAAAACAAAAATCAGTTACTTATATCATCTCGGATCGGTGGATGTGCGCATGCTGCTTTTATCAGATTTGAACCTTGCTTTTGTTTCGGTTTGTTTGGTCTAAATATAAAAAGCACAATTGGAAGTCTAACAAACTGGAAAAAAGTTGTAGTGACTGACATTCATTTTTTCATTCATCTTCTTATCCGCTTATTCCATAATTCAGAGTCACACGGGTCTGCTGGAGCCTATCCCAGAGCACATACGGTGAAAGGCGTTGGTACACCCAGGACAGGTCGCCAGTCCATCTCAAGGCCACAGATAGACAAACAATCACTCACACACATTCACAACTATGGTCAATTTAGAATAACCAATTAACCTAATGTACATGTTGTTCGACCGTGGAAAGAAACCGGATTACCCGGGGGAAACCGACGCAAGCACGGGGAGAACATGCAAACTCCGCACAGCAAGATCACCGGCCTGGGAATCGAACCCGGGACATTTTTGTTGTGAGGCGATGGTGCTAAATCTTCGACCATTAATAAATGTTTCATTACTCCATTACTCAGCTAGTAGGAGCCTTAGATAAAAAAACACTATTAACATTAATGTAATGTAAGAAAAAATAATAAAGAAATAAATGCAGATATGTCATCTATTCATATTGCATTGAACATGGCTCAGATTATGATTTTCTTTTTCTTAGGATTAATTAAAAAATGCACTGTTATAGTCACAATTACTGCACACCAAGAAAAGCCAAAACCAAAAAACCCAAATGACAATATAAACGCTATGTACTGTATGTACACAGATAATAGTAATCAGGATTCGTCCTCCGTTCTGTAAACACCGATTTGAAATATTCAATTTGACTTTTGTTTCTTAGCTTAACCAAATAGACAAATATTGAGAAATTTCTAGAATATTTTTTTATTCATTCATCTGATGACCCGCTTATTCCCTAATTCGGGTTCCGGGGGTTTGCTGGATCCTATATTCCAGCGCACATAGAGCAAGACGCAGTTGTACAGGTCCAACCAGGACAATCATACACACTCTCACTCCCACAGAAATTTAGAATAACCAGTCAATCTAATGTACACGTTTTTGGACTGTAGAAGAAAACCACTGTTCCATGAAAAAACCCTCCTAAGTGCAAGGAGAACATGCAAACTCTGCGCAGAAAAACCCTTTTGCTATGCCACCGCGCCATCCAATTTCTTTAACAGACAGTCAACTGTCTGTTAAAGCAACTTTGCAGAGCTCCTGACTCAGGAAACAAATAGGATACTGACAATTAATGAATGACTTTTATTTTGTTATGGCAATCTCATCATGCCTGAGAGAAAGTTTGTGGTCTTTATCTGATGATGAAGTAAAAATACATAACTACACATACACAACATGGTGGATAAATTAGGCAGCATCGTCTTGTGTGCCTGTTGTTTCTATGTATATCTCCGTCACGGGCCTTTCGTGGCCTTTGTCCTTTCTGGAAACTGTACTAAACAGAGTATATTGCATCTGTATCTGTTATCTAATACCTCATACCACTATATTGGTACACAGGCTTAACAAGAGAACAACAACATCCCATAAGTACAATCACTCTTTTAATAAATAAATCAATAAATAAGCAATAAATAAATACTACTTCCCCTAAAGCATTGAACCCCAAATCTGATCCCTAGGAAGCACCAACAACCATTTTCTCTCCTCTTAAGGGTTTCTGCTTTGGATAGGACTCCCATCTGTATCTGTACGAGGCTCTTGTAGGTCATTACTGTGACCTTTTTCACCTTTCCTTTTCATTTTCCATCTCTCAATCGCTCTCTTTCTCTCTCAACATGTGAGAAAACGACTCCGGTACTTTCATGTGCTGTGAAAGCTGGAGTCTCTGGAAAGAACCAAGTCTTCTTGTATTTCGTCACACAGCCGTTTCTAAATCCTCACGTGTGGCTTGCTGTTCAGATTCCTTGCTCCCCAAATAGGAGGCTAAATCCGAGTCTCCAGCTTCCTGTGCACAGTCTTTAGGTGTTTTTCCCTAGAATAAATATCAAAGAACCTTCAACCTATTAAACATTGAATTTCTGATCGGATTTTATGACCTTTATGCATATCAGCTGGTTTCTTGGTTTCTTCATTGCTTCTTGTAACTCACATGTTTTTAGAATGTCTAAGGTACAGGTAGAACAGGAAATTTCTTACCTCAAGATTAGTTTTGTTTGGGGAAGCCCCAGCTTCCAACAACAGTTTACAGACTTCATAATGTCTCTGATATGCTGCTTTGTGAAGTGCTGTGTCACCTCTGTAGAAAAAAACAAACAATATAAAAACATTATTCCTGATGGAATTAGAAACAGGCAAACCTAAGCAAGTAGTAAGCGGGTACTTACGTTTCCTTGTCAGTTAGATCCAGGATCAACTTTGAGACTAAAAAACCAAACCAAAATGTATATATACAATTTTTATATTATATATAAAATAAAAATTATAGCTGATAAACAACATTCTGTATAGTAATTTCGCATCGTAATTTCCAGTTGAAAGTCACAGTAATTAAATATTTTGATATTTGGACAGATGCTAAAGATAACAATGAATTTTTAGTGAATTGAATTGAAATGAACTTAATTATTATTACTGTGTAATCGGGTGGCATGGTAGTCTAGTGGTTACTATCACAGCAAGATAGTTCAAGGAATCTTTCTGTGGGTAGTTTTCATGTTCTCTTCAAGCTTGCATAGGTTTTCTCACACAGTCCAAGAGCATCTACATTAGATTATTTGCAGATTCAAAACTGCCCATAGGAGTGAGTGTGTATGAGTGGTTGTGCATCTATGTGTGAAGATCCAGCAAATCTCTGTGACCCCAAATTTGGAAACAAGCCGATTAGAAGATGAATGAAAGAATGAATGAATAAATGTTAAAAAGGTTTAAAGGTAAAAGTCACCCAATTTTATCTTATTAATAGGGAAATTCCTTCATTGATAGGCACATAGGGAAAGGCAGGGCCACACACACACACACACACACACACACACACACACACACACATATACACCCTTATGAACAATTTATGAACGACTGTCTAACCACTTTGCTTCCGCACAACCCCTATAGTACAATTATTTAAATAAAATTGGCTAATTGCCGCCCTACGATGGACTGGCGACCCGTCCAGGGTGTACCCCCATCTCTCGCCCTATGTGAGCTGGGATAGGTGCCAGCAGATCAGCCCCGTGACCCCGAATTAGGGAATAATGAATGAATGAATGAATGAATGAATGAATGAATGAATGGCTAATTGCCTTTTACCCCAATATCCATATTTTCAAAGTAGACTATATCAGCTGAATTAAAAAAAGAAATAAACATATGACTTGGTTAATCCTGTTTGTTAGCATAGCTGCATGCTGGCAATGAAATATGTGGCTAACCAAACGATTCTTTGCATTGAGAACTATTAAATACAAAATTGTCATAATGGCTTCATGCCAATTATAATGTTCTTTCAGTAATTACACAACAATAATATGTCTATTAGATTTAATGGGCTAGTAAAGTACAGTTGATATGCATTGTGTATATATACACAGAAGCTTCCTCCAAATGTGAATTAAGCGTGATTAAGATGTACAGACGGAATCTTACCATGTTGCAGGATAAAGTTTACGATGTCAGTGTGGCCGTTCTGGGAGGCGAGATGCAGAGCTGAGTGTCCTTCTGTGTCCCTAACTAACAAGCTGAAACCACTTTCACATGAACTGGACAACTAACAGATAGATAGAAAAAAATAATAAAGACAGTATAAATATTGTTATTATTAGGAAAAAAAATAGGCTGTATGGATGTGTAGATTCGAACTATACAACTACACTAACGGTTCTCACGTGTCTAGTGTCGCACTCTTTAATCTCAATAGTGTCACCTTTTATGGGCGACTGAATAAAATTGGGATTCATCTGAAAAAAAGATGAATTTTTTTCTGACTTGTTTAAACCTTTTTTAAACTTCTTTCTTTCAACACAAAATGGGACACAAAAATCTGTAGATTTTTCTATGATTATAAATAAATAAATACCATTAAAAAATGTTAAGCAAGATGTTTGAATGCACATTGAAACAATATCTTCTTTTGGTTAGGGGTCGCCACGGCGGATCACTCTTCTCCACACTACCCTGTCCTCTACATCTGCCTCTTTTACCCCAACTATAAGCATAAAATTAGGGGAAACCCCTTTTGACTTATTTGCTTCACGTAAATGATGATTTTTTTTGCAGACACAAGTTTCAGTTTCAGTTTAGACTTACCGCGGGCAGGTCACCTGATCTTGCAGCTGTTAGCAAAGCTGTAACATACACAATAAAGAAGAATGAGTCACCCATTCATTCAGGTGTTGTCCTTTGGCATTTCGATAAGACTTCCTATGTTTCTTGAGTGTTGTCAGGCATCTGGTAAATATCACACGCATTACCACGTAATTACAACATACTTCTGGGAAGTACTGTATGGAAAACATTCTCTTCAGACGACACACAAATCAAGGTTTTAATTCATGACCATCACTGGCATGTTTGGTTGCCTATCATTTGAAATAAAGGGTCATAGTTTAGTTTAAACCTCTCCCTTCTTAGTCATATGGACTTTTTGGAAGCGGTAGGCCTAAACACTAGGAATAAAAAACAGGAAAAAACATCTTCAAATCGATGTGGACTTTTTGCAAGCATTAGTCCTAAACAATAGGAATATGAACAGGAAAAAACACTTTAGATCCAACCTTTTTAACACCACAGACCAGTCAGTGCTTGTCCATTTTACTAGCAGCCCGTGGGGTAGGGGGTGGGGGTGTATGTGTATGCTTAATACTGTAAATCTAATAATAAACGTGAATCCACTGTGACTTGTATGCGATGTTATTAGCAGCTTTCTCGTAACATTTTTGCCAACAAATTACATAACATGATTGGAACATAGAACATAAATATAAATAAAGTCTCAAGTAACAAGGCTTCATTGTGTCATTAGAGATCCGGTTGCTGTATATTCAGAGCAGGAATATGTATGTATACAGAGCAGGTTTTGGTATTTGGGGGATCACCTGTCACCATAAATCCATATTTCAAGTCCGACTCCTGATATTGTCTGTTTTCTTGGAAGTCTTAAACTCTTCTGTCTGTTCACTATTCACTAACTCAAAATAAATGATTGTTCAGACTCAGATAATAAATAAAATGGAAATAATTAATGATTTCTTGTGTGGCCAGGTACCAATTGATCCACGGACTGGTACCCGTCCGCGGCTTTAGGGTTGGGGACCACTGCTTTATATCATGACCAAGATTTGGACATTTGTTCGTTTGTTAATGTTATGTTTGAGTGACACACTCGCAGGTTTACTGTACCTTGTTCTTGTGTTGTCAATGAAACGCTGCAAAAAGGAGAAAGATACAGAATGAAATCAGCAGTAAGACATACGGACAGTGTCCTGTTTATCAGCTCTAGTACAAGCATGAATGAATCCTAAAAACTGTTATATTTGGTCCAACTAGTACGATTTAGTCCAAGGGGGTCCAAACTATGCAAAAACTCTGAAAAAGTTTACGTTATTAAAATATTAAACGTCTGGCTTTCTGGTTCGTCTACCAGAAAATTGTAAATGAACATCTGTTAAACTAGTGGTGGCTTCGTGGTTAATGTCACGTTCTGGCACTCTGCGGTTGAACAAAAGACTGGGGTTCGATTCCTGGCAACAACAAGTCACCATTGTGAGCCCTTGAGCAAGATCCTTAACCTGAACCACCAATTGGTTAGTTGTAAGTCCCTCGTTTGCCCAGCACTTGAGCATATTTAACTCTCACCCCGAACTGGGTTCCACAACCACATCTGGCATTTCCGGAACTCTTGTCTGGCTCACTGACGGTGCCTCATGATCCAGGATGAACAGCTCATCCTGACAAATCTCTGTGACAAAATGTAGATGGTCCTACACACACACACACACACACACACACACACACACACACACAGTATAAGAAGTAGAAAGTTTTCTAAGAAGTAAAATTATTATTAAAACTATTAACACAAAAGTCAATATTTATTCATTTGAAACCTACCTGAGCCTTATCTATACGGTAAAATCGGTCAGCTGATGTAGCTACAAGACATTAGTGACTGTTAAATATGAGTAATCAATTCTAGAATTTCTTTAAGTCATTACTTCTGACTTACAATCCAAAAAACTCCAGTTAGTGGAAAGTCTGTGTGCACAAACAGGCCGGGGAAAACCTCTGCTTTCATCCTGGGAATAAAAAAAGGAAATAAGAAAAGGAAATATAATAAATTATTATTACATTAAAAGGGTTCTCTTTGTACTACAATATGTAGTTGGAAAGTCAAACCCACTTCCAAATCCCATATCTGCTGGAGTCTAACGCAGCGTACATAGGTTGAAAGGATTACCCTATGAAAGCTCTACTGTCCAAGTAACCCTGCCTCTTGCCCTATGTGCGCTGGGATAAGCTCCAGCAGACTCTTGTGACCGTGAATTAGGGAATAAACGGATTAGAAGATAAATGAATGAATGAATGAATGAATGAATATAGGCGAGCATTATTTTTAGTCATGTATTATAAAACGTACCTGATAGTGCACTCTATGGCCAGCAGAGGGCGTCTGATGCAAATCCTATGAATGTAGGGGTTACACATAAAAATTAGCAGTGTTTTTAGTACACAATTAATTCAGCCATTTAATACGTGTGGTTCGAGGTTCGATCATAGATGAAAAGCAATATAGTTCAATGAAATACATTTTTCAAAATTGTGCAGGCAGGGTGGAGTGCAAAGGAGAAGAGTGGCAGGAGTGATTTTTGATCGGCGAGACCATTAAGAGTGAAAAGGAAAGTTTATAGGACTGTAGTGAGTCGGTTTAGAGACAGTGGCATTGTCAAAAAGACAGGAAGCTTAGCTGAAGGAAAGGCAGGAGGAGGAGCTGGAGGAAAGACAGGAGGAGGAGCTGGAAGACAGGAGGAGGAGCTAGAATAGACAGGAGGAGAAGCTGTAGGAAAGACAGGAGGAGGAGCTGGAAGAAAGACAGGAGGAGGAGCTGGAAGAAAGACAGGAGGAGGAGCTGGAGGAAAGACAGGAGGAGGAGCTGGAGGA